>JAJHUR010073271.1:0-56304 GCA_027495735.1 Lutjanus campechanus
AACTGAAAAGTACAACCAATCATCACATCAAGTTTCTCTCTTTTACTAAACTAAGACTAACTTTAATTGTTTTGTTAACACTGTAAAACACACTTCATTTAGACTGGTTTTGTGCAGCCCTTGCCAGAATTATGATTTGTCTCCTGTGTGGATTGTAGATTGTGTTTTTCATGTGTCATCTTAAATTAAGCAGCATTAAAAAAGACTTGAAATAGTCTCATATTTAACTAAAAGCTGAAATGTGTAAATCACAATAATTCAAAACATCACGAAGCAGGCAATGAAAGTGTCAAATGAAAACAACACCTGTTAAACCCTAGATCCTTTGTGAGAACAAAGAAAAAAAAATCCCACATAAATCTCATAAACCCAGCAGACCTGAACAGTTTAAGTAGATATGTGCTGTTTTCTCATTTGAAAAATAAAAGTTTGCGGTTTGTTTTTAATGAGAGTATATGTGTGCTTATGTATGTGACATTTGCAGAGTGCGGCTGGTGGAGAGAGGAGCACCTCAGAGTCTTCCTCTAATGGAGTCTGGCAAGGTGAGATGCAACATCTGTGCCCTCATAATACAGATTCAGTTAATGAATTACGAAATGGTGTGGTGCACGCTGACAGTGTATGACTCTTTTTGTTTTTTTTAATCTACAGATACTGCCAGGTGTTCGAGTGATAATTGTAAATCCAGAGACCAGAGGTCCACTGGGTGATTCTCATCTAGGCGAGGTGAGAGGAAGCCATAAACAGACGCTCGCTTTGACTACATGATGGTATTGGGATAAACGTGGAGGAAAAGTCCTCTTTCCTCAGAAACCAGCTGTGAGCCAGTGTGTGCTTCTCTCTCTTAGATCTGGGTGAACAGCCCTCACAGTGCCAGCGGCTACTACACCATCTACGGAGAGGAGAGTCTTCAGGCGAACCACTTCAACACCAAGCTCAGCTTTGGGGACCCGCAGACCTTATGGGCCAGGACGGGATACCTTGGTTTTGTGAAGAGGACCGAGCTGCTGGATGCCAGTGGGGGTAAATGAGTCTAGATTTAGTTAACCAGCCATGATAAGTTTATTATGAGATAGATTGTAGATTAGAAACACTTTAAACAAGAACATTATATAAGTAATGAAACTTACCAAACTGAAGTAATCACACTTACAGCTGCTATTACTTTTTCTTCTACGTCTGCATATTTTACTTTTTTGGGTGGGTTATGATACCTGTGTTTCTGTGCTCAGATCGCCATGACGCACTCTTTGTGGTGGGCTCACTGGATGAGACCTTGGAGCTAAGAGGGCTGCGCTATCACCCAATAGACATTGAAACCTCAGTGTCGCGGGCTCACCGCAGTATTGCTGAGAGGTGAGAATGCTCCTGATGTACATACACACATATTATTAGTTGCACTGTATTTAAGAGTTTCATCTGTAGTGCTGAAAATATGAATAGATATTCCGTTTTGCTTTTGTTAATAGATGCTAAGGTTTAGTTTGTAGTTTTCCTGTTTGCTGATTCTTGGCATTTTTTGACATCACAATGTAATCCCTGTTTTGTTTTTATCTCATGACCGTGAACGAGGTCTCTTTTTATTTTTTACTTTATGCATATAGAGTGCTACAGGAATGAGTCATCACCATGCCAAACCTTAGTCACATAGTGATTGGGATGTTGAAGTCATGTGACTGTGATGTAGTTCATTTGTAGCATTAGCTTTTTCCTTCTGGTGATTGCATTTACGCTTCAAAAATCATAATAGTTTAATAATAGATTATTTTGCTGAACAGAACATGTCAGTATCATAAACTTCTGAGGTTTCAGGGAAAAATGCTTCATACTGTTTTAAAAGCTTGGTACTTTTGTTGTCATTTAATAAACCAAATGGTTAATAATTCTGTTCAAGAACAAAAGGCGAGATCTTGGGTGGTGATTTAATACATTTCTGGTTGTGAATAAAACAAAAACTTTGCATATAGACCAAAGAAAGCAATCAAGAGGGCTGTCATCTACAGACCTGTTTTTTAAAAGACGTTTCTGGGGTTCCCCTGCTAAACCCGTGTCTAATGATGCAGTGCTACGAACTGTGGGTAATTTCCTCATCCATAGTCTGCATGAATGCGGCATTATGGCTCAAAATGTCTGCAAGTGAGCCCTCATGGACTTAACGATTTGACAGTGGGACAGGCCTAAAACCTCACTGACTTACCAGGAACATGCCTCAGAGGCTGAGATGGTGGACACTGGGATTGGACCATAGACTCCAAACACAGGATAAAGGGAAGTGTTAGGGAAGAAGAGAGGGAGAAATAGAGGAGAGGACAAAAGTAAAGACGGCAAGAAAATGTGAGAGAAGACAGCAGGAGAGAGGAGGAGAGAAGAGGTGGGATAAAGGAAAAGAGAACAAGGCCTGGCAAAGCTTTGAGCACTTTTGGAGAAAATGTAAAAGTTATTTAATAGTCAATGTTTTATTCTGAACATACAATTTAAGTTTAGGTTAAAGAAAAGTTAAAGAATGTTTGTGTATACAATCAATTATAGTTCTTAGAATGAAGGAAAATCAAAATCAGCCAAAATCAGAATTGGCAGATCAGACCTTAAAAAAATAATCGACCAAGAAAATTGCATTTGATGCATCACAATGTGTTTGGACTGTATTCTCAGTGACCCTGTCCTTGTCCCTTACAGCGCCGTGTTTACATGGACCAACCTGCTGGTGGTGGTGTCAGAGCTGTGTGGTTCAGAGCAGGACGCGCTGGACCTGGTGCCTCTGATAACCAACGTGGTCCTGGAGGAGCACCACCTCATCGTGGGAGTGGTGGTTATTGTGGACCCTGGGGTTATACCCATCAACTCCAGGGGTGAGAAGCAACGCATGCACCTCCGTGACTCGTTCCTCGCTGACCAGCTGGATCCCATCTATGTTGCTTACAATATGTGAGCAGTCGTAGCGGTCTTGGCTTGTTTCAGCCATCATCCACAGTCTGGATGCTTCTGCACCACCATCGCAGCAGTTGACCACGGCCCCGGCAGATGGTGAAAAGGAAAAGCATGAATCACGTGTACTGCCACCCAGCCCTGTGTGACACCAGCATATCTTGGCCACTGCATGTCTGTGATTGGACTCGCCATGTCTGGAGTTGTTCACTGTGTTTTATAGATAGAATTTTGCTATTGGGGACAGAGGCAGCATTTACTGCATATGGCAAAGAGAAAAAAAAAGCCCTGTTGCACTTTTGGGGGGAAAGGGGCGAAAAGACACATACAACAGGAACACTTTTGAAAACTAATTCTATATTAATGTCTTTGTGAAAAATCCATCTTCTTATTCTGTACCACAAACCTCTTAAAACTCTTTCCTTTGTGCGTCTATCTACATAGATTGTGTGTCTGTCTACACAGTTTCCAAGAGCTACTAAACTTAGATCAACAACTTGAAATATTTTTACATGCAGCTTTCAAACAAACGCACACAAATGCATGTGCTGAGTCATTTCTCACAAACATGGATGAATAAAAGAGGGCAAAGGAAAGAAAACCATTAAACAAGTAGCCAGTCTCAGTCCGTGTGCATTATTTAGAGACCTTATTTTGTCCCATGATAATAAAGCCAAATAGATTTCCACAACTTTCCTGCCCTAACATATTTCCTGCCTTATAAAACTTCAGCCATACATTCCTATCTTAATTTTTAATGAATCTGTTATTAATGGCTGTTTCTTCTCCTTTGGTTTTGACCAGTAGTGGAAACCGTAACAGAAATCCAAAGGGATCAAAATAAAAGAGGAAAGAGGCCATATTCTGTACTGTACCTATAAAGGCCTGTTGTATTTTAGATACTGTATGTTACTGTATAGAAATTTTTAATTGTATAAATGTATAAATGCTTGACTTGTCTCTCTCAGTTGATGGTTCCTGGAGAGTTAACCCAGCTGGGAGATGATAACAGTAGCAGAAAGAAGATTGTAAATAAGATTTAACAGTTTTGACAGTTGTTTTGAAGTGGAATATTAGCTGTATAATGGAGGGTAATGATGAATAACTTTAAAGCATTGTTAGTCAGGATAGATATAAGATTGCACTTTCTCAAAAAAATGTCTATTTTATTATAACAATGAGGCATTATAACTAATGGTTCAGGAGCATATATTATTCTGGGGATTCTTGCTTGAGGAGTTTTGAGAGTTTTCTGGGAGGGCTATCACTGTTAATGCCAGGGATGTTTCCTGTTGGTCCATTGGGGAAAAATGGCTTAAGGAGATTGCTAAAACCAATATCATGACTGTTTTCAGGCTACCAGGTTATTTTGTAAAAACGTAAAAGATACAGTAGGTCTACAGCTGTTCATTTAATATCTGTTACCATTGTATTTTGTATTGCTAAACGGTCATAATCCCTCTCGGTTTTGTATTGCATAATAGAGCAAGTGTTCCCCTTCCTATTCCTCTTCACGCTCAAAAGTTCATTCGAACTGTGTTTTGTCTTTGTGCAACTTTAAAGTGTAAAGAATTACTTTGAGCTCCAACAGGATTGTTGTTGGTACTGTAAGTCTGTAGTTAATAGAGGCAAGTCATCATGTACCTGGTTTATTTTCTGTGTTCAGTCACTGGATTTATAAGCACTTGTGAATGCCATCGCAAAGCTGAGCCAAATCTGAAACATCCTCGATTGGCAAGTAAAGTACTTGTATGAAAAAGAAATGGGTGGAAAAAAAATTACACCAAGATGTATTTGCAAAATGTATTTGGTTTCCTGCTATCTTGTGCGTTCCTTGTGCTCCTTGCCATAATTTATAGGTTCTTTGTACTGGATTATACTGTATTTCAGTGATAAACCCTTAAAGGGATAGTTTAAATTATTTGATGTGGGGTTATGTGAGGTATTTATCCATAGCCATTATATTACCTACACCAGATGCCAATCGACACACCTCCAGTTAGGAGAAGCACAGATGAGTACCAGCATGGAAGCTAAACAGTGTACTGCTATGGACAGGGTCAGCAACAAAATGTATTTTAGCCACTTAAAAAAAGGTCCACCTGAAAAATCAATCATTTTAAGTGTATGCTGTGTTCAGAATAATTTCACAGCTTACTTTAATTTTCCATCAGACAACCTTTTCTAACAGGAAACTGCTGTTATATAAGTCAAATATCACTCTCTTCAAAGCAACCAAACTCCATGGCCGACATCAGTGATTTTACCTCACAGAACACAGGTGTTGTTGGTCTTCTGCTGCCTTGATCTGTTAGTTAGTTAGTTTGTTTTATTGTGTGACTTCGGTGAATCCAAACTAACCTTTTAAAACACAGAAGTCACACAGTAACACAAACAAACTAACCAATCAAGGCAGCGGTAGAC
This sequence comes from Lutjanus campechanus, assembly GCA_027495735.1. Classification (NCBI taxonomy): domain Eukaryota; kingdom Metazoa; phylum Chordata; class Actinopteri; order Lutjaniformes; family Lutjanidae; genus Lutjanus; species Lutjanus campechanus. The sequence continues at coordinate 5,350 of JAJHUR010073271.1, forward strand.
CAGCAAAGCCCGTCTTCTGCGAGGTAAAATTACTGATTTTTGCCTGTGGAGTTTGGTTGGTACATTGCTCAGCATCCGTGCTGGTTCTCCTCTCTGCCTCTCCAAACCGAGTCGTGCCACTCAGCATCTACTGTAGCTTATACACAGACTATCAATGAGAACCTCATACAACCCCACATCAAATAATCCAAACTATCACTTTAACATTAACATGTAAATAGTTTTTTTATTTTTATGACTTTTGTAATTGTCCCATTATAACAATCATGCCAAACACACAATATTAGAAAGATGTTTATTCATTTCAAGGTAAACAGAAATACGATCCATTGAATTACTGCACTTTGCACTGATGGTACTTAAAGTAGATTTCTACTGTGTGGACTGATTGATTTTATCCCCATTTCATGTTACATTAAATGTGTTAATAATTAAAAAAAAATGTATAATGTTTGACATTTGGTTTTACTCACTTCTAAGTCCACCTAGAGAAAAAAAAGACTAATAGCACTTCATCTTAGCTTTAACATTGCATCCTATGTTTGCAGCAGAATGTTTGCATGACTCAGCCAAGCACAAGAAGAAATCAGCTTGAGGCACATCTCATCTCCTGGCACAAGTGGGGAGATTTACACTATATATGTATGGAATTGTATATTCAGGGAACATAACACAGGGATGGACCAGGTGGTCCCTTGGTGCAATCTGTGAATAATACCCATAAAATGTAGACGTTTGTCCAAACAAATCCTGTAATTAAGACAGACCTTGCAAACCTAATCAGCAAAAAGAGGGGTTACTGACAATGACCAGTGTCCATTTACCATCTACCTGCTTCGCTGGGAAGTTTACGAGGGCTTCCTTTGGTTTCCGCTCTTACACACTATGCAATCCCAAAGACGGTGCAATTTAATTTCAAAGCTTGCACAGTCTGGTGAAATATACATGATGCTTATACATTTTTGTAATAAACTAAGAACAGAGGACTGATGAAATTTAACCAGTAGTGTACTTAAGACTGTATTAATCTCCCTTGAGTTGTTCTATCAATATTTTGTGTATGCACTCTTGGTATGTTGTATATGAATTATTTGCTGAGTTCTAAACTGCTCCATTAGGGTGTGATCCACTGATGAATCTTTAATGTTTTAACTCGTATAATTAAGAAATCAAGGTGGTGCACACCCTTTCCATTTTTCTCATTTATTTTCTATTTTGGTTTGTTGTACTTTGTTTTATACTTTATGTAAAAGTAATACAGAATAAACAAAAGCATTTAATCATTTCACGTGTTCTGATATTCATGAGTTTTAGTAATGAACAGTTGAAATTTTACATTATAGAATAAACCTTTTGGATTATTATAGAACTTGCATCCTTTCAGTGAAAGCATGCTTGAGAATTTTTGTCATGAGCCGGAAAGAAATTTTTGTTGCCAAGTACCTAAATTCAGAGAAACATCGAAAGGTATGTCTACTCATGGAAAATGATAAATCAAACTTCGCCAGCATTTTTGTATAAAGCCAGAATTCTGTCCGTTGCATGTCTGTCTGAACAGGCCAACATTTTGTGAAATAATATCATTGAACTAATTTAAGCAAGTTAAGAAATCTGAAAGAGTCGTCTGGCCAGTAACTTTGAACCCACTTTAACCCATTGCAGGCTAAGGCAATGGTAGGCACAGTGCACAGATGTTTCTTTAAAGATCTGTCACTGAGCACTGGATTGCTCAGGTGATGCACACTCAATTTTGAAGTAAAGCCCAACTTCAGGCCTTCAAAAGTTAAATAAATATTCACAAATTAATTTTTGGTGCTATAAAGAAATAAATAGAAACTGACAGCTACAGCAGGATTTTAAAAGAGTACATCATGCTTTGTTAAAAGATTGGTTGAACGTACACATAACATGTAGCAATGGGTTAAAACATCAGCATTGTCTTAAAGTAGTCTAGTGTCAAGAATAGATAACCAAACACAAAGGGGTACAAATACTAATTAATGTTAATATTATCAGCAAATGTTCTTAAAGTATTAAACATAGAAGTATTTATGTTACAGAATGCCCACTGTCAGTGTCACATTACTGGATAATTATTACTGATGCATTACTGTGTAAGGAGCATTTTAATGATCTGACTGCTCAACTTTTAAGTGTTTTATTCATTGTTGGGTACCAGTGTTAAGGAAACTACTTAAATACTGTAAGGTACCCAAGTCCTTGCTTTACGATAAATAGCAGTTGAATCTTAACCACTCTAAAAAATAACTTGTCAAACCATAACCGCTTCTTTAAAGCGGTTCAACTACATCATAGGAAATGGTCACAATCTAAATCTGGCATCTCATATCAAGTTGTTACACAGAAGTACAACTCAGCTGACACTGAGTTAAGTGTAGGTATGTTTGATTTAGAGACTGGATCAGGCCAGAGAGTGTTTTGAAGGAGAGGATAGGTTATTGTTGAGGTGGAATCAGAAGAAATCAAAAATTTAAGGGAAATGCATAGTATTGGTTGCAGACATATTGATTGCAAACCACAGGTGGTTTCAATCAAACAGCAGGTGATTGTCATTAAATGACAACAGTGTTGCACTGTGCCATACTGTATGGCAAAAAATGCAATGAGAATACTATGAATAGTATGTAGTTAACGACCTAAACTACATGAGTCAAACTAGTAAACTATTAAAAAAAAGGTACACCCCAAACTACTGCAAATTATCCTTGGAATTCAACTGCATATAGCTAACTAAACCCATTTACTCCTGGGATCACAATTCTCCTGTATTTCTCCTGATTTCTGACAAATTTTCATATCCTTTTTTTTCTTTTTCAATATCACAACCTTTTTCCGGCCCTGTACAGCCTGTATAAGCCCTGTTTGACTGATGCCAGAGATTTATGCAAGTTCACACTAAAGGGATGAATTATTCCTTTATTATTACTTTTATTATTAAACGTAAAATTAAAATTATCAATATAAAAATACTTTTGCAGTGTACTTTTTTATTATTTTCATCCTCCCTATTCTTCAGGTCTCAAGGTTGGCAAGTATGACCCCAACACTGAAAATAATTGTATGATTTGAGTGCAAAATCTTGATTGTTTAACTAACTACAACAGTGGAGTAAAAAAGTTAAATACATCCGAATAAAATGTGCTGAAATAAAAGTAAAGTATCATAAAGTGAATGAGGGAAGTACAGTGTATTAAATTTCATAAACATGACTTTTTCATTCAGTTCTTCTGTGTCTACCAGTTGCTCAAACTCTTTTCACCAATCACAAAGCCCAAAGAAACTATTACGTAATGCGTCTTTGACAAACAGCACCGCCCATTTCCTTTGGGAAAAAAGTGGTCAGCTATTTTTTTAGCTGACATCTTTGTATTTTTAGCTGTTAGCCATTGCTGCTAAGTAACTTTTCAAGGCATTCTGGTGTCAAAGTGTATACACGAATTGCACGAAGTCCACGCTGTGAACAAGAGCAGTTACGGGGCCTTTGAAAAGGTAAATTTTGGCTGGCTGAGCGGTAATATTTTGTGCTCGACTGGCTGCCCGCTCGCTATGGCAGTAATGGCGGCTGTTGCTCCGTCAACTCCTCGCCGTTTTACGAAAAGGGAAGGTGTAGTTAGCTTAATGGCTCCCCGTATCGCTGACGTCTATTGACGCGGTAACTTGCGTGCCAGTGACAGAGTTACACATATTTGCTCATTGAGACAAAAGCTCATCCATCCTGTGAACCAGAGTAACGAAACTTGTCGCTGATGCAGCTCTTTAAGTGTTGTTTTTAACGGTTTAAACTGGTTAACGTCCGTTTGAACGTTGCTGAACGTTAGCAACCGTTAACTAGCAACGGCAATGTTGGTCGAACAATCTAGCAGTAATGATTAAAACGGGAACTTTACATTTATGCAGCAGGCGTTTACTTTGAATGAAGTCACCCACTTTGTTAAATTTTGCATTTATTTAAATCATGAGGGGAAAAAAGTTAACAGTATTGACTGTCGGGCCTAGCTGTGTTCCTTAACTCCTTGTTAACGTTAGTTGCATTGGCTAACATGTTTGAAGTGAAGAGGAAGTCGGATCTTTTAGTTAGTTTCAACTCATCCTCTTTAACTTTAGAAGAAACGGTTAGCTAAAGTAAGAAACTGTGATTTTATGTCCCATTGTTCTGTTGCACACTTGTCTGGGATAGTTTGTAATTGTATATATATAACGTTATATACATATATATATATCAAAGAATAACTTAGCGCACAGGCCACAGCGCAGTGCAGGCAGCAAGTCACCCCGCCGCAGCCAGTTTGTTGTGTGACATTAGACATTGTCAAACGGTAATATTGATTTATGTGTCCCCAGTTACTATGGAAGAAGTACAGCAGGGCAGCAATGGCACCGAGTCACAGACTGCCATCAATCCCACTACCATCACAACCTCTCAGTTCTCACAGATAGCCCAACAGGTAACTAATAGATCCCTTTTAAAATATCATTAAGTACAGTATCTCATAAATACTACCATGCCATATTGCCACAGTAGCTCTTACACTGCTATTACCACTAGTACATTTTGTTTATGAATGTCATGCTGAAAGTGCACTTTGAAGTCACCCAAAAATAAAAATTTAGTCATTATCAACTCATCCTCATGCCTATTAAAGGTCAGGTTTAGTTTTTTAGTCCCCAAACACTGCTGGAGTTTCACAGGAAAACAGTGTTGCAGAATCTCCCAAACAATTCAAGTGAATGGTGACCAGTTTCAACCAAAAAAAATCAACATAAAATGCCTCCATGCTGCTCGTCTGGCATAATCCAAGTCTCCTAAAGCCCTGAAATACTAAGTTGTCTTGAAAGATGTCATTTACACCATGTTGTGTAGCCTAAATCTTCATTGTAGACCTTAGCTTGGAGCCATGTTCACTTGTGCGTGTGGTGTGACCAGGTATGGAAATTTGGCACCATTCTTTTTTCTTACATAAAATAGTGCTCTGTATTACTGATGAGATTCAGTCAGTACCATTATCAGTACAGAGTTTGGTAGATTTGGTGCTCAACCATACCCGTCAAGGTGTCTGGTGGCACATTACATGGCAAATGAAAAATCTACCTACATTTGGCACTTCGCAGGTGTTAATTTTAGGCCCAGGGTGTGGCGGCGTGTGCGTGTAAGTGAACAGCATGTCAGAGCTTTAGGAGACTTGTTTGAGAGATTCTGCAACTCTGTTTTTCTGTGAAACTCCAGCAGTGTTTTGTGGACTAAAAAACTAAACCTGACCTTCAATTGGCATGTGGGTTAGTAGATAATGACTGAATTTTCACTTTTGGATGAACTGTCCCTTTATGATTGGTGTATTAACACACCTACATAATTATAGTTATTTATTTATTTAGCAGGTTTAAGTCTTGCTGTTACACAGCTTAATATTTAAGAAGGATATAGGACAGTAATTTAAAAAAAATGGGACGTTTGAAGTAGTTATATTTCTTATTCTCACTCTTCAGTATAAATTATCAAAAGACTTATTTGTCCATGTCAGTGGTCCTTGATGGTGTACCAAAAGCTATTCCAATAACTCTCATGACAGTAGAGAACAGTCTGTTCCTGAAAGACCTTAGGGACTTGTCTGAGTTCAGAGCCTCTGATAACACAGTCGTTCTCAGCTTTTATGGATCAAAGCACATGCTGCTTAAAAACTGTCTATGAAAACACATAATCATATTGTGATGAGACCCATTATGTGTTCACTAAGATGAAATGAAATACTTTGTGGGTTCCTTAAAGCAGATTTAAATGATCATCTCACCCAAATTACAATTTTTCCACTGATCCCTTGTGACATCTTGTTCTAAAGATAGTTTTGGTTTTATGTGATGTCCATCTTGAATATTTATTTACATTCAACATTCAACTTGGCTTTGCAAAAACAATGTCTTGGTTACTCAAGATAATTCACAGCTGTCACTGACACTTTTTATAGAGACTGTTTCTCCAGTAGAATGTTGGTCCTCTGAAAGCAGTACACGGCGAGGTCTGTAAATTATCCACAGTAACCAGGGCATCATCTCTGGAAAGATGCATTGCTGTTGACTTTTTCAGATCTCAGAGGAATGTCAGCGAAATGACATTTGCTTTCATCGTATTAGAGGGGTGGCAGAAATCTCAGTGGTTTATATTGCAATCCCAAACACATAAAACCAAAAATGTCTTCATGACTTGAGGCCATGAGAGGTAAGTGAAAAAATATTTTGTGTAACCGGGGTGAAGTGATGACACTTTTGAGATTTCTTTGAAAATCTGAATGAAGTGCTTCTGAACTCACTCTTTTGCGCACACAAATTGAATGCAGTTACCATAATATATATACACTAATTTGTGTATTCAAATTTGTGTTTTTGTAGATGTCACTCGGTGGTTCTTCTGTGGCTGTGGTACAACTGCCAGGGGGTCAGTTTCAGGTTCAAGGAGTGATCCAGTCTGCACAGTCATCAGTCATTCAGTCCCCTCAGGGGCAGACTGCACAGGTGAGATGACCTGGTTTTAGTTGCTTTTGTTTAATTCATCCTCCTAGTGTCTTTTTGCAAACTGTCATTTTGCTATCTTATACAATTACTCACATGCACTGTGTTAATCCACTTCTGTCTTTCAAGGCACCAGGTACAGATAGTGAAGATTCACAGGACTCATCAGACAGTGGAGTTGCAGCCCAAAAGACCAGAGAAATACTGGCAAGACGGCCTTCATACAGGTAAATAAAGTATAATCACAGTCACAACACAAACCATCTTGTGAGATTAATACCAATACCACCGATTAATATCAATTTAAGTGACTCTCCTCCTCCTCTCACCTTGTAGAAAAATCCTAAATGACCTTTCATCTGAGGAGGTGACACACATTGAGGGAAAGGATGGCAGCCCAGCATCTACAGGAGTGACAGGTGTTACAGTACCCACAGCCCCAATCTACCAAACGAGCAGCGGCCAGTACAGTAAGAACTAATCCCTTTTATAGTACTTGCATAAACAAGAGTGGGCCAGACAGATAACTGGATAACAAGCTTCTTGTTTGCTATTGGCTAAAGAGATTAATTGATGAAATTCCAAAAAAGGTTTAGTTTTTTAACCTATTAAAAAAGATTGGTCGGGTTGTTAACCTGGCCACCAGAAATGTGGTTTTTACTTGTGCTTTACACAGTTTTGATGCCATCTCTATAATTATTCTAGTTACCATAGCCGCGAATGGCACGATCCAGCTGGCGACTCCAGGCTCCGAAGGCATTCAGGGACTACAGGCTGTCACCATGGCCAACTCTGGTGGTGCCCAGCAAGGCACCACCATCCTTCAGTATGCCCAAACACCTGATGGCCAGCAGATACTGGTGCCTAGCAACCAAGTGGTTGTACAAGGTAAGCAGTAAGCATCAAGAAAATGTATCTAGATTTTTAAGATTTCTTTGCCAGTTTTGTCTGCAAATCTGCAATTGTTTATCAGGGGACTCAAGCAGATGCCAAAATGCATTAGGTGTTCAGACAGACAATAGCAACGAGTCAAAAAAAACAGTCTCCATATGCAAAAAAACAGACCCTAGCTTTACTTCATTTGCAATACACCAATGTGCCCTCATCAATGAACTGTACATACCAGATAGAAAACTTTCTGTGTACTGAATAGCATTGTCCTAACTCTACAAATGAATGTCATGACTACCCTCCAGAGTTCCAGTATAAGTTGCTGTGATATTTATTGATATTGTGACAATATTGTTGGATGACTATTGGTAGTTTCACAAAATGTTAACTCAATATTTTTGATAAATAATCAGCAGTAATATGGATATAATTAAGTGTGTAAAGAAAAATATAAGATCACCTTAAATAACTTTAAATCTAGGAAAAGCCATCATGTATGCCATTAGCATGATACAGCAATATCCAAAATCTAAGACAATACCTAGTCCAAAATCATGATATCATTATAATTTTGATATATTGCCCAGCCCTAGCTCTAATGTCATGTGTGTTTATGATCAACAAATAACTAATTACTATCTTCTCACTGTGGTGATTCCGTCAGGTGCAGGAGGAGAGATGCAAACATACCAGATCCGCACAGGTCCCACATCCAGCTCCCTGCCTCAGACCGTAGTTATGACCTCTCCTGTGGGTCTCTCTCAGGGCAAAACCGATGATCCAACAGTGAAGAGGGAAATCAGGCTTGCAAAAAACAGGCAAGTGTACAGTTTATTTTGGGTTTTGGAGAGCAAAATTACAGTTAGAAAAATGTGAAATCTCACTGGTATTCTGGACAAAGTAAATAAAACAGTATTTATCTACAAAAAAACTTGTTGTCAGATAAATAAGTAAAGTAAAAGAGCGCACTATCATTATTGCTCCTGTCATTACTGTCGTAGGTAATGTTTTTTTTTTTCAAGGCATCAATGTAATTTCTTTATCATTGTACAACACAAGGTTGCACAACAAAAAGAAAGTTGTAGTTCCACAATGCTGCACACATACAAATGACATATATACAGATAATTAAATTCAGAAAAGGATGAATTATAACAATATATAGTTATTTTATAAACATATCAGTGTACATCCAGGAAATAATTATGTGGTACATATTTTGAATGTGCGTCTGGGGGAATGTGAACAGCAGCAACAGGATAGTGCTGAAAATATGGTCGACATCTCCACATAAAAACCTGACCCCTGGGAAACATTGTCCATCTACTTTGACTGCTCTCCATTTGATAAATGACAAATAATTTTATCATTTAAATATAGAACACTGCTCCGCCTTAGGTGTTGCCACTGATGTTTGGTTGACAAGAGTTGAAAGACTTGCGCCTTACCGACCTGTCTGTTGTGGTGAACGCTGCAATGGAGGATGTGTTTGTGATGATGCTGTGCCTCCATTACTGGAATTTTGTGGAGCTTAAAAGCAGGCGCATTTTTCTAAATAAAAAAAAAAAACCTTATAGAATTTTTGTTGTAAAGTACATATACAAATAAATGCTAGGAAAGTGCCACAGACTGTATTTCTTTCGTTTTGATAATATTATTTTGATTTATTTTGATGTTTCAGTCTTCAGGCCTTCTTCACTATCAACCATCATAGTGAAAACAAAGGCACTGATAAGTTATATAGACTCCACCTTTCTGACACACCTGATAGTGTTTAGACAGTCATGTTCCAGATAATCAAGATGCCCTTTACGAATCACAGCTTCAGTCAACCAGTGACAGGAGACACAGCCAACCAGATCATTCCAAATAAAATGACAAGCCAACCAAACCCCACTGGCAAAATGAGAAATTTTACTTCACAGAACACAGGAGATGCTGGTCTACTGCTGCCTCCATCTGTTAGTTGCTTGTGTTATTGTGTGACTTCAGTGAATCAGAACTAAAACAAACAAACTAAAAGGTGAAGACAGCGGTAGTCTAGCAGCTTTCATGTTCTGCAAGATAAAATTACTTATTGATTGGTTTGGTCGGCATCTATGGTAGGTTATGCACAGACTATCTAAATGCCTCATACAACCTCACTTCAAATAATCTGAACTATCGCTTTGAAAATACATAAACCAAAGTTAAACACCAGCTCTTGCAACACTGTGCATTGTGATATATCTGGGCGTGGAGACTGATTGCATAATCTTTCAGTTGGACTGACTGCATTTTTTCCCCCATCTTTCAGAGAGGCAGCCCGTGAATGTCGACGGAAGAAAAAGGAGTATGTTAAATGCCTGGAAAACCGTGTAGCTGTTCTTGAAAACCAAAACAAGACCCTGATTGAAGAACTGAAAACATTAAAGGACCTTTATTGTGTTAAAACAGGATAATCTGTTCGAATAGAGGTTGAGGATTGAGACATAATGTGGGAGTGGCACAGCTCAGCCCTTTGGACATGAACTGGGTTTCTGGGAACACTTCATTTCAGGCTGAGATGCTCCAGTTGTTTTTTTTACTCTGTTTGATATAAAAGTGACTTGTGATGGCAGTTAAGATATACTCAACAAATAAAAAAGAAATTGGCCATTTTTCCACCTGCTGTTTTTTTTAAAAATGCTAATGCTATAACATTTATAGTTGTGTACATTTTTAATACTGGGAGATTTGAAATTGTGAGCTTTAACTTTGAGTCTCAGTTTCTAAATGTGTCCCTTTCTTCTTTTTTTCTTGTGTTTTTAAAAATGTTGCTGTTGGGAGTATTTTTTTTAATCTTCTAACAGCATCAACAGAATTTTGACTGTATGATTACTACACAGACATAATTCCTCTTTATTTTGTGAACCAGCAATTCCCCTCATTCCCCTATAAGGAGATGTTACAATGGTCATTCCTTATTTTTGTGCAATGGAATATAAAGGGTAACAGAAGAGATGACATTGAGTGTGGTTTGTTTGGTTGTTTTTTTGGCAGTTACTTAGACAATCAGGGAAAAAGCACAGTGTCCAGGTAATATTTATTGTGTACATCATGGGACGGGTGGGGAAGAAGAACAAGCAGTGTATAAAATGTTGCTGATTCTGTAAGTAAATAAATATATTTTCACTCAATAAATGCAGCGTGGTTAGTGTATTTTTGTTCAGTATAATGAAAGTGAAAATACTGTATATGAAAATGAAGTCTGCTCAGTCTCCACTGCAGTCATTTAATGGAATACCCCATGATATGGGGTCTAATCATGAGAGTAACCCCTGGTGCCTCAATGTGTTTTAGGTGAAGTTCAGAGAAGCCAGCTGCCTCCAGATCTTTCCATGTTGCTCTGGTGATCATGCATCCATCCCCAAGATAATACCACAGAGGCTCAAACACATGCTGGAAGAAATATGTCCAGGTGGACGGATCTGAGACAACATGTTCCAAAAAGTAGAAGGCTCCACCCTGTAAGAGACCCAACAAAAGCACATGATCACATTTGATAAAGTGAGGATATTTTAGTTTGCTACTACAGTGGCTGCAATTTACTTCCAAGCTTCTTTTCAAATTTCTGACAGTTATCAAAAATGAATTTCACAGAATATCCTATATGATTTGTTGACTGTAGTGCATATGTCAAACTCGAGGCCCATGGGCCAAATCGGGCCTGGCACCTCGTTTTATCTAGTCTGCATAAGCTTTCAAAGAATATAATTTGCATGATATGATTCTATGCTCTGGTATGGATGGTATCAATAAGCTACATGTCCCAAAATGTACCGCAATTTTGATATCCAAACACTTGAGGCATCCAATAACAATTAAAACACAGTGGCAATAGTAGTTACATTCAAATAGTCTTATATTTGAAGGGACAGTTCACCCCAGAATCAAAAATACATACTTTTCCGCTGGCCTGTAGTGGTTTTAATCCATCTGGATTGTTTAGGTGAGTTTTCAGAGTTATAGAGATATCAGCCATAGAGATGTCTGCCTTCTGTCAAAAATGATGGGATCAGTCCTGAAGCACTCAAATTTCTGTCTATTAGAAAGAAAGTAGTTCTGTTAGATTCTATTGTAGAATGAAAGTAGTTCCTACATGAAACTTCTCACAACAGGATCTGTGGGTTATTTTGAGGATCTGGGTCATGATTTCTAAGTTTTTCAAATGTATTTTTGGTGCTTTGAGCACCACTGGATTACTGCTGTTTGGTTCCATTATATTGGAGAGAAGGCAGAAATCTCTCCGGGTAATATCTCCAGAACTCTGCACGTCGCATCAAAACAGTATCGATAAATAGCACTTCAAGCCAGAGGAAAAATATGTATTTTTGATTTTGAGGGGAACTGTCCCTCTACATCCTCAGGCTGCCTCATCTCTTAATCAAACATATCCACACTTCACTCCATGTCACTCCATTGTTACGCATGTAACAATATGGGATTACAGACACAGATTGTGATCATTCCCTGTGATGTACTTTGGATGTAGTTTAGCTTCTTTTTTAGTTTGGCAAGATCATTCTTTTGAGAGAAGTTAAGATGTATATTTATATATATATTGTATATTTTCCCCAACACTGCTCTTTCTTCATTTTAATCAAATCCCATTACTGCTTTCAAGATACTGTGAGTATCTGACAGTTTTTTTCTGATGTCAGTTTGGTGGGGTGCCTGAAAATGTTTTTGCATTTTCAGGTTACGATTAACAACCCAAGAAACAGTTCATGTTTGCCATAATCAGCTGTGCAGAAACACTGCCTTTACCCTTTTATATTCTCAGACAGTGTGGTGTGATGCACAACAAATGTACAAGACAATGTGTTAACATACAAGTATAATGCGATACTTAACTAATAGAACAGACATCTGTAATAGCTGTAATAATTTTACTTGACACACTCTACATGCTACCTCATATGCAAGGCCCCAAAACTCCTCAAATTCACTGCATGTTAAATCAAATCAAATCAAATCAAATTTTATTTATATAGCGCCAATTCACAACAAAGTTGTCTCAAGACACTTTACATAGAGAGTAGGTCTAGACCACACTCAATAATTATATTTACATCCGACAATTGAAACAATTCAATTTAACTGTTCTGTTTGTTTGTTTTTTGATATTTGCATCACGTAAGTGCAATATCATCAAGATAGGTCCTGTATTATGACCTTATCTTGTAGCAGGGCCCTGTGTCAAAATCTAGTTTTAACTCCCTCATTATTTGAGTTTCCACTGTGCTCACATGGCACATATTCCTAAATAAACGTGTTTGATAAAAATTTCCACCAACTACATGCCAGCTGGTACTATTCCCACATCGCAGTACTGGTTGGTTCTTGACTCTGGGCAAAAAAAAATTTGCAGTCTGATGTGTACACTGTACCAAACTTATTGTAGTTTTGTATTTCTCATTAGTTTGGATTTTTTCTTTTTAATTATCATTTTCAATTCATATTCAATTCCAGACTGGATTTGCTCGTTTTTGTGGTTTCAAAATGTGTAGTGCTTATTAGCTCCAGTATTAGTGCTAGTTTTTGTTTGTTTGTTTGTCTGTTTGTTTGTTTGGGATATTTGTCAGGGTCAAGATTTAAAAAGTCCAGAGGAGGTATTACAATACAAACACAACACTTTGTGAAGCCAACTGACTCACAGTCATGTAGACGTCCCAGCCTCAATAAATATATGCATCAATGCCTCTTCATGCTTGTGTTGGTGTTGACAAACTTGTCAAAATTAACTAAAACCAAACACATCTCTTGATTTTTTAAAATTCTAATTTCATTTTGTAAGTTTATTTTAGTTTTTTAAAGAGCACAGTATTGCTTCAGTTAGTTTTTTTTTCCTTTAAATTTTTTTTCAGTTAACAAAAATGTTCACCACTAGTTTTAGGTTACTTTTAGTTAACTAGATTAACCTACCACTGAACTAATCTTAGAGGCAGCCACAATATATGCAGACTGCACAGCAACCTAACTAAACTAAAAATTAAACTTAAAAATTGACTGAAACAATATTGTGTACATATAACACTAAAATAAAATAAAAAATATACTGGAAATGTCTTTAGTCTTTGTCAGTCTGGTCAAAAAAAGCCTGAGGAGGCATTGATTTTATGTTTATTGAGGCTGGGACGTCTACATGACTGTGAGTTAACTGCCTCCACAAAGTGTTGTGTTATTATTGTGTATATTAACAACCATTCTGAAGTTATTAAATATTTGCTCTGACAAATATTCACCATGTTATAATAAAAATTAAAAAAATACTGAAACTAATAAAAACTTAACTAAAGCCAAATATTTGGAAACAATGAAAATGAGCAACCCCCCTGGAAATGAACTGGAACTATATTGAATTTAAAACAAAAAAATAAAAATGAAAGCTAATGAAAAATACTAGAGCTGCAATGATTAATTGATTATTAATTGACAATTAAATTAATTGGCACATATTTTGATGATAGTGTTTTGAGTCATTTTTTAATAAAAATGTCCAGCTTCTCAAATACCTTGGCTTCGGTAAACTGAATATTTTTGGGTTGTTGTCAAAACAACTAAGCGATTAATTGAGAAAACAATCTACAGATTAACCAATAATGAAAATAATCGTGAGTTGCAGCCCTAAAAAATACAAAACTATAATAATCTGAAGTGAGTGTTGTGTTTATTTAGTGTTCACAGGGTCCTCTAACAAGGAACCAGCCATGGTCACGGAGTCGGTTAATTCTCGGTCACTGATATGCGTTAAGTCACAAATAAAATACTTCCCACAGCACTTGAAGGCAGCACATTGAGACTCACTGGTCTGAGGATGCGATGGACTTCCTGCAGCACCCGCAGCACGTTGTGTACCGAGCAGAGAACCAGGGTGCATACAACTACGTCCACTGACGCGTCCTTGATGTCCTTCATGTCCTCTCCAGAGACCACTATAAACTCCTCATAGGTCAGGTGTGTGTTCGCGGCCATGCTCCTCTGCAGGAACTTCTGGAAGTGCGGGTTGGGGTCGGTGCAGATCACCGTGCAGCCGTACGGGTAAAACTTGAAGTTTGCCCCGCTGCCACAGCCGATCTCCAGCAGGCGGAGGGTCCCGTCAGTGTTTGCAAATCTGCTCACGTTTCGGAAAAGTTCCCGCTTGATTTTGTGCATTTTATCGTTGTATGTAAATGTGATATTGTAGGCGAGCAAAGGAAACAAAAGTTTGTACAAACCGTACAGGCCCGTGATCTCCATCAGATGTAGAGGCAAAGTCAACACTTGACAAAGCAGTCTGCATAATTTCATGAGAAAACGCTTCATTTTGTCCTCAGGTAATCTTAAATCTCACTGGGGGCATCTTAAGACAGGCGACTTTAGAAGATCAAAAGATTACACTCTTAATGCCTGAGCCACAGTGTCCGTGTTGCACCACACGGTGGCGCTGATATACTCCAGTCTGCAGGAGGAGGAGCTCGAGAACAACTGTGACACTTAATAAAAAATATATATTTTAACTAAGGACAATACTTTAATATTACATTTTAATGCAAGAGGTCAGAGTAATGATAAATCATATTAACTCACTGTATCTCAAATAAAAGCACAACTCAAAGTAATCATATTACTGATGTATTATCTAATAATGTCACTTAAGTTTTCTTTGTATATGGTTCAAATTCTTTAGATGTCAGACATCGTATGCATTCAAAACATAAGTCTTTCTATTTTTATTTTAGTTATGTCAGTCTAATGCTAAGTTGACATTGTTTTAACATTACATAATACTGTCATGTGGTTGGTTTTAACACTCACAGTCATGAGACTATTATAGTTGTGTCATGAATATATTTCCTTGACCTCAACTAACGTCTGGCCTTGTCATTAAGTTGTTATTAAATGTTATAAGTATGACGACAGAGCACAGTACCAAGGTGATTTAGTTTACAGTTAGCTGACGGACAGATAGTGGCTAGTTAGTTTTTCGAACTGAAAATTACACAATTGAGTGAATGACACCTAATGACAACAGTCATAAACATTCATTAAGACTCCTTCACACTCATGACAGGTGTCATAACATGGTTACAGCAGTGTAATGACAGTCTTATGCACACTTTTTGCTCCTTAAATTGTGTATGTTACTATTGTTATCAATAAAGTTGGGGGGAAAGGAAATGTAAGAGTCCATGTTCACAAAAATTTTGGACTTCCCTCTCTGTATCAACTCAACAGTCATTTAATAAGAAAGACACACACAAGATTACACTCTTTAATCACTATCACAATCACAGCAAAAATATGTATTTAGTGACACAGCTGTCATGGCATAAAAGGTACAGATATCTCCAGTAGTAGCACACAGATTAACACTGATCGGCAGTAATCCACTATGGTAGTATTATATTGATTTATACTTATCAGCAAGCAAGGAGGAGGTGGGTACGACAGAGCATTAGGGCAACATTAAGGATCTTTAAATTTTATTTTGCATTTCAACAAAGCTGAAATGTTGAGAATGAAGTCAAACATTTAGTATTAGGGCTAGGCGTAAGTAAAAATAAACCAAAGGAGTATTTTGACTTTATTCCCATCATGGTAATTCAACTTTATTCCTGACATTTCAACTTTATTCTCAATATTTCTACTTTATTCTCATAATGCAAAAAAAAACCCTTCTTCCTCTCATTTCCCCCCCCCTAATGCATGCCCCAAATACTCTACCATAACTGGGAAATGACGAATAGAAAATGAAAGAAACACTGAAATATATTTTTGCACTTAAATTCCAAGAAAAATTAGTATTTTGTGCTCTTTATGGAAAATGTTTATTCAGTGTGTTAACATTATTTGTCTATACTAAACATAAGATTTTTTTTCAATACAAAAATAAAATTAGTATCAAAGTGATTGGTGTTATCTCTATCACTGGTGATCAATCAAATCACAGGAGAAGAGAAGAGAGGCATTAAGTACTTGGCATGTTCACACACTGGTTACAAGGCGAGTTGACTACAGACCTAAATCACACAGAATCTATTTCACAGCATGGCCTACGATGTGGGGTTTGATTACGAAGATGAGCGGCGCTTCGATGTGTCTCAATTTGAGTTCGGAGAATCCAGCTGCCTCCAGGTGTTTCCATGTTTCCCGGGTGGCCTCGCATCCATCGCCGAAGTAGTACCACGCAGGCTGGAGAACATGCTGGAAGAAGTACGTCCAGGTGGAGGGGTCGGCCACAACATGCTCAAGGAAAAAGAAGGCTCCACCCTGCAAAGCAAACATTTGTTGTGAGTGTAGCATGCAATTTCAAAATGTATCCATTCCACCTGATGGATGTTAGTTATTTTTCCATACTTTCCTTATGTAATATAATGTATATATCTCTGTTATATTTTTGTTTTATTAAGGGCTACTATTAGAAGCTGATGATCATTTTCGTGAGATAGGAAACTTACTAGAATCTGACTGTTACATCGTTCGACCAGTATCATGTGCCTGATATTGGCCTATCACAGCTATATCGGTCTGTATCAGGATATGCATATATGTTGTCTCATGTGCCTATCTGAAAAGTTTTTATTTTTGACAGAACATAGTGCAGGTTGTTTAGTTAGCTTTAAAGGCAGCATTTCATGTATATCTGATTCTTTTTTTTTTAATTCAAGTTTAATATATACGTATATTTTGCTCCATTTGTGTTCTTGTTTTATAGTTATTTATATATTTATAATTATTTAAAATGCCAGCTTAGGTTTACTGTTTCAGTGCCATTTCAATGATCATTTGCAAAAACAGATATCTCTGTTTTGATTTATTTTCCCAAATGGACTGGTTGCACAGCAGACATTTTAACTTCTCACAGCAGGAAAAACACAGCTGGGCTTGATAACAATAACGACGTCTCAGTTCAATTAAGTGTCCCAGTAACAGTGACAGTGAACCAGCATGCACAATAGCAGGACCTCCTCTAAGTGGAATGCAGTAATTATCATTACACCTGTGAGTTTCCTGCTGTGACACATAAAATGTCTGCTGTGCAACTTGTCCATCGTCTTTTATTTTTGTGTACTCCAGGGAGTATCAATTAAACTGGTGTTTGGTTGTTTCAATAAAATATGTATTCAAAAATCTGTAATCATGTTTTTTTTTCATTGTTAGGGATGGATATCCTTAGGATTTAATTGATATTGATACAACGTATTGATACTGATACTTAGCAATACTCTTATTGATCCTCCTGTTGATGCTACTCAACATAAATTGGTGCAAAAAATAAGGTCATGACATGACAAGATGTGGAGAGATGAAACAATTATTTTATTATTAAATTTAGTAAAATGAGGCCACACTTTTCAATGTTTTGTCTTGTCAGCTGTTTAAATAATGTTACATAAATACTGATAGCATAATGTTTGTCCAGGAGCTTATCGATATTTCAGTGCTTACCAGTCAGGAACCAGTACCGCTTTAGTACCAGTTCTTGGTTCTGTGCCCTGTTTATTCTGCACTCAAAGGACTATCAATCAAACTGGTGTTAGGTTGTTTCAATAAAGTTTGTGTTGGCATAAATGCTTAAGCAGCCCAACTTGGAAAGAATCTGGTTGGAAGTTGAAAATTAGATTTAAAAAAAAAACACCAATAGTAGTTACCAACAGTGTTAATAAATCTAATCCACTCTGTTGGAGAGAATGTGGCTCAATCTAATGGGAGACTTCTCCCACATTTTTGGGGATTGTCCCAAACTACAAGTCTATTGGGAGATGGTGAAAAATAAAATAAGAACAATTCTGAACCTACACATATTTGAACCACATCTGTTGTTTCTTGGCAATGTATCTGTAAAAATATGCACAGAGCTCTTGGATTGATGATGATAAACTGGCCTAAACCCCACTCACCTATACTGGAACACTGAACCAAAGGCCATGAACTGTATGAAAATATACCCTCAAGACTGCAACTCTGGGTGGACATTTATTTTGAAAAATGATCACTTGTTATATTGTACCTTAAAAAGTGTACTTACTGTTAAAATCCAGTGGGATAATTTGGGATCAATGTGAAAGTATGTACAACTTGTCTCCTATCTTTGTATTGCCATTTTGCTTATTCCCATATTATTTTGTACGTAAAGCTGTGTGAAACTTACTGTCAAAGAACATGTTCAAATACCTAAAAAAAAAAATCGTGTTTTTTTTAAATTGCGCACTCAGGGGAGGTGAGACTTCCGGACGTGCGTCAATTAAGATATATCAAGTCTCGCGAGATCGACGCCATGTTTACATCCTACCGGCTACATGCTACAGCTGATATTTCTGCTAAAAACTGGTGTAAATGGCGTCTTTTGCGGTTAATTTTTAATGTCGCAGCTCGCGGACACTTGGATTACACCACACGAGCAGGATGGAGACATTTTGTGTTTGTTTTGTGTGCTTTTTTTTAAATGTTTTATCCGTGGTCAGCATTCACTGCCATTGTACTGGATGAGGCTGCTACCCTGTTTCTCCTAAAACTCCAGGATTGTTTTGTGAACTGAAGACCTTCACCCATCATCACATCGGCATAGTGGTGAGTACATACTGAATGGGTTATCATATAAAGTGGAGTATCACTTTAAGTATAAAATATCGGCCTGGATGATTTTTCAGTCAGGCTCATTCTTTCATTCAATAGTCTAGGACTGAAGCTCCAAACTGCAAATTTAACTTTATTTATTTATCACTTTTTTAATGGTCTTTTAATTTTATATTTCACTGTGTATGTTGGCTGGTAAAATAAACTATAATGTTCACTTTTTCTATTTGTTGACATATACAACAAAATTCAAGTAAATAGAAAATTCTGGACATTAAAAAAATAAAATGGGAATCTGCTAAAGTACATATATTTGATTGTTTTTTGTTTAATGAGTTACTTATTAAGTTCCAATGATTAATACAGAGAGTGAATGATTAATCCACAAGTTGCACTGAGTACAGCTATTATCAGTACAGTGTCCTATTTATTTATACAATGCAGGCTGCAGATTTATTTATTTATTTATTTACTTTGAACTAACGTCTATTTCAGGAGATGACTTACTGGTCTCAGTATGCGGTGAGCCTCACGCAGAGTTTGCAGCACATCTCTGACAGAGCAGAGCACCAGGGTGCAGACAACAACGTCTACTGATTCGTCCTCAATTGACCCCATGTCCTCCCCCGCAGCCACCACAAACCTCTCAAATTTGAGATGGTCGTTCTTCTCCATGGCATTCGTCAGATATTTCTGGAAATGGGGGTTCGGGTCAGTGCAGATGACCTTGCAACCAGGCGGATAAAACTCAAAATTTGTGCCCGTGCCGCATCCGATTTCCAAAAGTGTGAGCTGACCGCCAGGCTTGTTGAACTCCGGGAGGCTGCGAAACAGCTCCTTCTTCTTATCGTGCATTTTCTTGTTGTAAGTTATTGAAATCCGATATAAACAAATCGGGAAGACACGCTTGTATATTTGATACAGACCGACCGCTTCCATCAGATGAAGAGGCAAGCATAATACGTTGACCACTAAAGTACACAATCGCATTAGAAAAGTCATTTTTACGGACCCAGGAGTGCGTTTCTCCTTTCAGTGTCAACAGCAAACTGTCAAGCTAACCTAGCTAAGTAGCTACAAGAGATGATAGTTCGTGTTGAAAGGGGAACCCCAGAGCTGTGAAAGATCTCGTGAGAGTCGTCATTTTAATCCAACCCATGATCTTTCCTTAACCCTAACCAATTGTTTCTTTGACCCTAAAATATCCAGATTTCAAACACAGCTTGGTCACACTACAAGACATAATTAGTTTGTACAATGTGCACAATGAAGAAACAACAAGTACAAATCCCGCGACAAATAAAGCAAATTAAGGGTTCCCTTATTGATACGACCGAGATGAGCTAACATGGGAAATCTGGTCAGATTTTCAAAATAAAAGTCGACAACTGGGGGAAAACGCATTAAGAGAAGTTGCCTGTTTGGCCCTCGACGTGACTATGGTAGATGATTTTACACCAAGGTCAGTGTAAGCTGTTGATATCACTCTACTCAAGTACTATTAAGTTTCCTTTTACACCGTCACCATTAAAATACATTCTAGTTGAGTTAACTGACTGAATTCAAACTAAGCTAACTGACAGTTATAGTCATTCACAGTCATGTAACGTTAAATTTGACGAAACGTTTAACGAGTGATCACATTTCAAGCCGAACATTTCAGGCGGTGAGTAACGGACAATATTTGTATTTTAGGACAATTGCTATTGGTTTAACTAAGTGTGATTAGTTACGTTTGATTAGTTCCCTATGTTTTTAGTGTTTTTAATTGCCTAAACTTAATGTATTATCTGTAGCATAAAGATACATTCAACGTTATGTTTTAACTTAACGTTAAGTAAAAATAGCAATACCACAGGGTAGGAATACTCTGTTACAAGTCAAATTTGGACTTAAGTAAATGTACAAAAGTAGTGGTATTGATATACTTAAAGTACAAAATTCTGTACACGACTTTAAAGGTGGAGCTGATAAAGCTGAGGTTTATTTTTTACTTTATATACTGCCTGATAGCTTGTGAATTTCAGCAAATGATGAATTAAAGCGATATTCTATCGCAGAATAATAGTCCACTCAATATGTACTCACCCCTATGCCGATGTGAGGATGGGTGAAGGTCTTCAGTTCACAAAACAATCCTGGAGTAGTAGTCCAGACTATTATTCTGCAGTGGAATATTGCTTTAAATCTTATCTTTATCCATAATAATACACAGTATTTAATTTGTTAGTTATATTTTGTATCATTAATATGAATCTGGAAAGTAATCAGGCACCAATACTAGCTAATACGTAAATTATCAAATGAGTGTATTGCAGTAAACAGTACAATATTTGCCTCTGAAATGTAGCGGAGACTTATGAAGTAGCAGACCATGGAAATACTCATGTAAATTGCAAGCACCTCAAAATTGTCCTTAAGCGCAGTTAGCTCTCTATCCAGTCCATCCAGTTTTAAATGAAATAGCGAGTATGAGGTAACAGGTCAGCAAGCAGTTGGCGCATGTTATCAGTATGTCATTGCAAGTGTAGTCATTTATTCTACATACTGTATATCAAACATTATTGGGGCCATCCACATCCTTGTTTGGAGGACTTGTATCCAAGACAGTCATTGACGGCAAATAATTAGATATGATGATTTTATATACAAGGTTTATTTTAATTTGTCCATTATGGTCTAGTTACCTACATAAGATTGGTGAATAATGTCAAAAAGAGACTAAAATTACCACATTGTTCATGTGATACAAATATTGACACCTTTAAGCTAAAATTTGACAAAATAATCTCAGCTCAAGGTCTACCTACTCAGATGTTCTGGAGCTTTTGACCCTATCATACAGTCTTCCTCTGCAGATGTTTGCTCAGTTATCGTTAAACTGTAGCTGTTCAAGCTTTCAAATGATTCTGAGCACATTAAAAATGATACAGAATGGTAAAATATCAAAAGAGGACAAACAAGTATTGAACACTATTTTATTATGATAATAGAAAAACAGTTGCCAACTAAAGGCCATATATCCCACATCTATAGGGCGTTAGCAGCTGACATGGCAGAAAATACTCTCCATTTGAAACTGAATATAGGATACGACCTGGGGGACATGTGTATAAGCTGTCATAAAGGTGCCAACAGCTATCTATGGAAGGAGTTTAACTGGAAGCTAAAAATTAGATTTTTCGGGACTTCATTGATCATCTCCAATTTTTATAAAGGTTCAATATCAGCTCTGTGTTGGAGGAACTGTGGGATGACTGGGGACTTTTCCCATATCTTGGGACTGTCCAATATTGCAGTGGTTCTGGCAAGATATTAAAGAGAAGACAGAAAAAAATATGGAAACTGCCCTCCCACTAGATCTGATGCTGTTTATACTTGGAGAACCACCCCAATTTATAACAGACAAAACCAAAGATATATACTACGAATACTGTTACTTATTGCCTGCAAAATGATAACCATAAACTGGAGTAAAACACTTCCGTCAGCCTGAACACAATAGACTCAGAGACTTAAACAAGTCTGTATAATGGAACACATGACAGCAAAGCTCCAAATGAAGATGGACATCTTTCTGCACAGATGGACTCCAATAACACTATACCTGAATGTCTAAGCCCTCTGTCAAGGACTGTTCAAAAGGGTTCTATATCCTATGTCATCGCTATTGATGTTGAAATCTAAATAAAGTTTTAAAAAAAAAAATAGAAAGAAAGAAAGATTCTGGGAACCTCTTGGAGTTCTTGTCCACGTGGGTTTAATAGTTGAGTGACAGTTCATTCTTGACCTTTGAAACAGCAGTTGACATAATCTCAACTCAGGGTCCACTAACTCTGTAATAATTGTTTCATTTCAAACACTGTGTGCTGCAGTACAAAACCAAACATAACTTACATTACTTATGGATTGTTCAGTACCTTTTCTGTACCTTAACCTAGTCCTGTTTGGCATCTGTCCTGGATGCTTATTATCGCCTGGCAGAGATAATCGGCACTCAGGACCAACAGGGCTGGAGCTGGTCTGCAGCTAATCTTGCATACGAGGCTAAAAAAGGCTTACAAGGCTTAGTGTTGGGGAGTAACTAGTTACATGTAACTAGTTACATATAATGTAATTGAAATCCATTACAGTTACTGATATAAAGTATGTAATTAAACTACAGTTACTAATCAGTATGTTGGTGATTTTAAAGGCATTACATCTGAATATTCTTTTTCAGGTTGCCTGGCAGAGATCTGGTCTCTATGGAGTGCACTCTTTTAGTTATGGCAGAGCTTTGTGTAGTGACTGTGTTTCTCTCTTTATTGAGGGAGACTAGTTTATTTCAGATGCATACAAATCAAACAGTTAGTCCTCATCCTTCATAAGTTGGTCATGTGAAGAAGGTAAAACATATTGTTTCAGAATACTTTAATTGTTCCATTAATTTCTAACCACTTATCTGGTTATTATCAGGTAATGGTGGTGCAGTGTTATATGCAAAGTAGCCTAGAGGCTCCACTCCCAATCTCAACCTCAGGCAATTCAGAGACTGTTCCAGGCTATAGTTTATGGCTACAGTCTGATTTCAAGTCTGAAGTCTGGTTGTTCCTTCTACAGGCATCGGCGTAAAGATTTAATAGGAACTGGATTATATTCTTAAATATTTCCCATGCTCACTATTTTGAAAGGCACTGAAATGCTGAACTGAAAAGAAGCTGATTGAATGAAAATGCATGCTAACCATTTGATTTCCTGTAGACCTTAAGCTGCAGTTCTTATAATTTCCACCAGATAGAGACATTGTTGGGTCACATTCAAAATACTTCCTTTATAAAATCCTCTAACCCTGTATTTTGAAGGGTGAAGGCTTTGATTGCTTGATTGGAATTGGCTAAATTGAGAGCTATTACAACCTTATTTCAGTCAAATGAGTAATATGAAATTGAAGACAAAGGCTCCATACAGCTCTACCTGTGAATCATTGCATAACCTTTGTGGATTGATGAACAAAAGTCCTTGCATTTTTCCTGCATCATATGTATTGTAATATCTGATTGTTAATCAAGTCTTTGTCTGTGATTTGTGTAGGACAGGCATTTATGGGACTGGGCTCAAACCCTCCACATGTATTATTTTGTGCGTACATCAGAGTTTTTATGCATTAGGGGAATTGAAGAATATGGCTCTTGAATCATTTTAAGCTTTGGTCTCTCTATGCAAAGCGGATCACAGTAACAGTAATGAGCCCTTTTCACAGAAGACGTTTTCACATGTCATAGTAGAAAGCGTAAATATAAAACCAGGGAGGGCAATTTATGAAGAAATTGTGGCGTGAATGCTGGATGTTGAAAAGCAGATGCTTATCTGCATTGCTGACTTTAAAAGCAATACAAATATTTGAAAAATGTGGAATATTATAAGGTTTGTTGAAAAGTTGATTCTAAAATGAATTGCTGGCTTTTAATGTGTATGAAGAAACAGGTTAGGTAATTGGAAAAGTGTAAAAGGGATGATGGATGCAGAATATGATGTAAGCTGAGGGCTAAACTGCATTAAAAGTTAAATAATGCCAGTAATGTATGAAAAATACATAAGGTGTGTTGAAAGGTTGACACTAAACTGAATCGCTAGCTTTAATTTGAATGAAGAAGCAGGTGAAGGATAGTTGGAAGAGTGGGAAAAGAAGGATGGATGCAGAATATAATGTATGTTGGGGGTTAAACTGCATTGCTTCATTAATGATTGTGAGCTAAATTGCTTTAAATGTTGAATAATACCAATATTGTATAAAAATCTGTGGAATATTTTAAGGTTGAATTACAATCGCATTCTGAGTTTATTGCTTAAAAGTCACACATTGGTGATTGATTTACAGGTCCATATAACTTGCTGCTTTTCATAATCATTGAAATTTGACTAAACAGCTTCACTGTTTTTATGAAAGATAACATTTGAATTCATTATGTTTTTTTGTCATGCACATAGAGCTGCAAAGCGCACACTGGAGCCATATTATTTATTTATAATAATAATGAAGTTTATTTGTATAGAATTTTTCAAAGCCAGCTTTACAAAGTGCTTTACACATAAAACACAACCATAAAAGCAATGTATAAATAAACAGGCAAGCATAAGGAATAATGAAAATTTAAAAAAAAAAAGATGATAAATGGATGTTTTAAAGGTTACATAAACTTTAATTATAAGGTCAAAGTTGTCTTAAATCTCTCTTGTAACGTCCAGGTTTAATTCTAAATAATAATTTGAAATCAAACAATAAGTTATTTTCATAACAGATAGAGATGAAAACAAATGTTGGCAATCGCAGTACCAGTCCCAACCAGAATATCAATGACTGTTATATGAACAGTGAAGAGTGTGTTTTTTTTTTTCTGCTTACGATGCTGCGGTCTCTTGTCCGTTATTGAAACTAAAGGCATTTACCGACACTCCCTAACAATTTGCTGAGAGTCATCAATTATGCAGGGTAGCCGCACGCACTGGGAAGGAAGATAGCAGCAACAATATGGCGACAGCCGCAGTTACTCTCGGCTCTTTTCTACATCTGCAGTTCAGTGACAGCTGTCTGGATTTCTGTTAATGCGAGAAAAAGTAAGTAGACAATCTGTTTTCTGCTTTGTCTGGTATTTTGTGTCGTGGGATGGATCGCGGTACTACTTTGTCGACTGACTGCATCCCAATGCCGCAGAGCGGTCCCTCTCTCAGCATCTTTTCCCAGCGTCTGTGGAGGGCTCCTTGCCAGTAACATGGACAAACATATATGCGAGGCAGCAGTCAGAAGTGGGCAAGATGTGATTTTCAGAGGGGAAAACACGGATTTGTAATGCGACGCGGTAGAAAACAGGGAGACAGCTGGTTATTTGGGGTGTTGGCCTGCCGCTGGATGGAATGACATTTCAATGTGTCAGAATGTGAAACATACGCATATGGGATACAGAAGTGAGATCACGTCAAACTTCTGTGACCGGCGACTGTATCCAGCCTACATGCTCCAAGTGCACGAATAATGCGGCGCTTGCAAAATCATTTTAGGCTGCACTTTTCTCGCTACCGTCATTTTATAACTATGATAGTTATAGCCCCCCTACACCCCCCCCACACTCCACCTCTGCGCCCCCTCCCTCTTGCAATCTCTTTGGAGACTGTATTGCGTGAGGAGGTAGGTGCGTCTTTAGTTTGGCAGTCCTCAAAGGGGCCGCGGCACCCTTTTTCTGGTATTTTCACGCATTAAAACACATTTTCCCATCATGTTGTTTGTCTATAAAGCTGCATCATATGGAGTCTCTGGACCTCCGTCGCCCAGACATTATATATACGGGTGTGGTATAGCCCTAAGGCCGGTTTAGTTTCTCTTTCTTTTTTCTGTAAATAATATCACATTTTTAAGTATGAAATTTGTTCTGATGTGCTATAGCCTGCTTTGAGTTGAGGCCAGGGATGAGTTGTCAGGACATGGCTTGTGCATTCAACTGACCTACTATGAGTTTGTTAGTTAGAGCCTATAGCAGCAATAAACCACACTGCAGTATTTTAGGCTTTGGCCCTATAGGACAACGGCGCGCCTCGGTATTAAACAGTGGACTTTACCGAGAACTACACAGGCTTAAAATCACAGTCAGGCAGTGAATGGCACATACATGGTAAAACATGCAGTGTGTGGGCCAGGTGGTCTTCATCCCATACAGGGAGAAAGTTCT
This sequence comes from Lutjanus campechanus, assembly GCA_027495735.1. Classification (NCBI taxonomy): domain Eukaryota; kingdom Metazoa; phylum Chordata; class Actinopteri; order Lutjaniformes; family Lutjanidae; genus Lutjanus; species Lutjanus campechanus. Next base: position 32,046 of record JAJHUR010073271.1, read on the forward strand.
TTATGTGTTCATCTCTACATTGATTTAATGCTTCATTATTTCCAGTATTCATTCTTGAAATATATGATCATAACCCATCAAAATTACCAGTCAAGATGTCATAACTTTACCTGAAATCGACTCAGCTCAGACATGAAAGTGGCCCCCACCCCGGCATTGGATATGAGGGGTTATTTGAGGCCTCTTTAATATTTGGCTCCCTCACTGATGCTGGACTCGGGCCCGTCCAGATTCTGTGGATTTGGACTGATATCTTTAAGATTTAGTGACAGACAGGCAGCATTAAGACATCACTGCAGGAAATGAAGGAAGTTCTTTACCGGCCCATGTGACTCTGATGCAAGTGTCCCATCAGATGTCAGGTCATCATCAGAGAGCATAGAGCAGACTGGAAGATTTTTCCAGGTGACGGGACGGAAGCTGTGGCGCGTTTGGATGCCTTTCCTGCGCACAAAGGACGCAGCGTTAGGAGCATTTTGCTGCTGAATCGGGCAGCGACAGTCTTATCTCCTTTTCCTCAGGAGGCAAATCGGGATGCCGAAGTTGTTTAGTTTTCTCTGTCATCCACCAGATTTTATTTGCGGACTCTCTCGACTCATTACGGATTTAACACCATAGGAACTACGCGCTTTTGGTGCCGATTGACGTGCGCTAGTATGATTCACTGTAGTTGATTTAAGAGTGACCGTGGCAGTCTTTTTTTAATTAAAATGTGTAAAGATTGTTGCGTTTTATGCTTCCCCTCATGACCTAGTGAGTTAGTGGGCATCGGAAGCATTAATCTACAAAATTTCAGGCAGTTTCCTCTGCTCGCCTTCCAGTTTTTCTGCTTCTTTTTTAGGATTTTCCTAGCGTTATTATGTGTAAAGTGTACACGCACCGCTGGCCATGCTATTGCATCCCGACTTGAATCACCTTGACGGTAGATCAATTGATGTAGCATTGGTGGAAGGAGACTTGGAGGTTGTGCAGAGGTTGGGTTACTTGAATCGGACTTCATCCCTTTTCTGGTCGACTGTGTTGCTTGTTTCTCGAAGATACCGGGCGATCGGATCTTTATATGCCCGTGGATGTCTGACTTCTGTCTGATTTATTTCAAGGTCTGTACCCTTGTCATTGTTTCAATAGTCTGAACTGTGACTTGACTGTCAAATGTTGTGTATCAAACAGCATGGCCATCAGCCAGAGAAATTCATCGTTGTAGGAGCCTGGAGAGATGCAGTTGATAATGTTATTACAACCTTACTGTTTAAACAATGAGTCAGAGCCCCAGAGGTTGAATAATTTCCAGCAGTAATTTATGGACTATCTTTTGACACACTTCAGCTGTTTGGAATGTTTAATAATTTGGAAATTAATAATTAATAAATTGTCCTGTGTAGAGTCATTGTTCTGGTCAAAGTGCAGACTGTGGCCTGTGCTGTTATATATGATCAACATGGGCCAGGTGACATTCAGAAAAGAAACAAGTGGATGGGTTTAACAACAGGGTTCAAAGTTAATGTTATCTTTCACTGGCCCAGTCAGGGAAGTCAGTCAGAAATCTACTTGCCCAATGTCAGCGTTTACTTGCCCCATACAATATTTTATTTATAAGCAGTTATCATATAACATCAATGATTAGATTTAATTGTCATCAACATGTTTAAAAAGTCTTGCTTTGTCAGGTTTAAACCCAAAGATATTCAGTTTAATAGACTCTCAATATTTGAGATGATGAAGAAAGAAATTATTTGTATTATTAAATCAGTATCAAAATAGTTAAATAGTTTCATTCTGAAATTCTCATTTGATTTTACCATTTTGCACAATGGAGCAAGTGACTTATTAGATTTACTAGTCCGTTGTGCCATTTTACTTGCCCCTGGCAAGCGGGCAGTCCTTATTGTCCCTGAAATGTTCACGATCACAGTGAATGTATTTTAAAGTCAGCTCTGCTCACTGTTCTCAACAAATTATCTATAATGGAATATACTCATTCCATTCTCTTCTTTACTACAGTTCCCAGTCACATTAATAAATACCCTTCATTTGTAATATATAGATCAATGGATATAAGTAGATGATAGAAGTAAACACCAAAACAAATTCACTACAGTGGGCCTTGATACAGTATCAACTCATTAAATTATTATGGTCACAGGGTAGTGCAACTAACACAGTAACTTTACATAAACAAACAGCTCAAATATCTGAGTCTGTTTTCTTGATTTACTTAAGATTGTTTGACCCCTTGTCATTTTGGAGTGGGCTAATAGCAGATAATTGATGGGAGCCACATTCTCACTTATTTTATATATTGTAGGTATTGCCAGCGAGAGCTGTTCAGTCATAGATTCCAAGCCGAAACAATGAGCTGAAAGCTGTGGAGCTGGGTGTATATTCTCAGTGAGGCCAGCATTACCAACACATGCACATAGTAAACACTGTCTTTTGATATATGAAATGAGAAAGAAATACTACAAAATGATAGATAAAGGTATTTGTAAAAGATAGATTCAGACAGATATATTCCTGGTGGGTTGAAGAGCAAATCATTTGTGAGCATAAACACAGGAAGAGAAAACTTGACACATTTTCTTTCTGTTGCGAAATGGAATTCAGTGCTGTGTACTGTATGTGCTGGGTACCTGAGTTTAGCGTTTGGTGGATGCAGGATTGGTGCTTTAGTCATTAAGGTTGATGGAGGGAGTGGAAATAGTGCCTCCTGGCTCATGTTCCAAATGTTTGCACTTTTTCAGCTTTATTTGCTTTGTTTGCTTTCTCTGGCAGAACTAGCAAATTCCATCATCTTTGAGCATCTGAAAAGGGGTGCAACTAGGGCTGCATGATGTGGTAAAAAAATCGACAGATATTGTGATACAATTCACGATTAGTGGGGGTGATCTTTTGCATCACAATTTTCATTTCACTGGATAAAAAAACTATTAAATTTATGATGATGTGACATTTGTTGGTGTCTGTATCAAACAAACATGTTTTCTGACATCTGGATAACAAGATTTTTAGGCCAGGGCATCACTGCACCACTGAAGTACTTCATTATAATGCTGTTTTGTCACACATTTCTCCTTTCTCAAAAAATTGCAGCTTCTGCTATTTGGATTTTGCACTTGGCCATATTGTGATTTCGACAATATTTCCAATAATTGTGTCGCTCTAGGTCCAACTGGTTTAACATATAAATATGGCAACCATTTTAATCATAACCCTCCATTGCCCAGTCACTGTTATTAAAGCTACTACAAGGAGTTTTTTACTGGCCATGAAACAGTCTCAATTTAATACTGATGCCCCTATATGACCTATATAAGCAAACAAAACAATCAGCAAGAAGATTAGCTATTTCTGTATATTTGTTCTTAATACCTGCCACCGGGTCGGATTCTCAGTGAAATCATATTATTCAAGCCTGTGTTTATCTTTTTGCAGGCAAAGTTGCACTGATTAATATGGTAGCCAGTTAAAAAGAAGCAGGAGGAGATTTTAATTTATATAATTCTTTACATGGAATTTTGTGGTAATGGCACTGGAAACACTACCCCTTTTGTTCACAGTGGCCTCCAAGTTCCTTGTAGTAGCTTTAATAAATGACAGTGGATAAAAAATTGTGATTGTTTTAAAGGAAGGTTGTTTTTTGCTGTTCATTTTGTTGTATCTGTATCTTATACTCACCCTTCCTCACTCTTGTTTTCAGAGCTGGATGTCTGGGATGGAAAACAAATAAAGAAGAAATAGCTGCACGATGAAAACATGGCTGCACCCCTTCTTGCACCCCCAGGACCTGACAGCTTCAAGAAATTCACCCCGGAGTCGCTCGCTAACATCGAGAAGCGCATCCAAGAAGAGAAGAACAAGAAGCCACCCAAGCCCAGATCGGACAGTAGTCACCGCGACACATCTGACGAGAATGAGGCCAAGCCCAACAGTGACTTGGAGGCTGGGAAGAGCCTGCCCTTCATCTACGGCGATATTCCTGATGGAATGGCCGCCACACCACTGGAGGATTTGGACCCATTCTATTTGAACAAGAAAGTGAGTTGTCACACCACCAAATATTTCCACAACTCATAGGTTTAAAGAAAGTCTTTTAAATCTTTTACACATGTATTGTTCAGCTGCTGTATTGAGCCCATAAATTGGGCTAAATCTTTACCTTTTTCTCATGAGAAATTGCCAGCATTGAAAACTAACCACACAATACACAGAGGCAGTATGAAATTCATTGACATAACAGATTCAGGTTTCATATCAGTTTTATTCTAAATGGAAGTTATTGTATTCACAACAGAGATAGGGATATCATAATAGCAAAAATGACCTTCAGGCATTTAAGAGCTTTTGAGCGCTTTTAAGTCATTGCTGCGGAGACAGACAGACAGACAGTCACTGCATTATTATGGTGCACAGGAGATCTTACAAGGCCTGTGATTGTTTTTAGTGCACCTGTACAATCAAAGCACAATTGAGGCAGAGGGACGTTGTTGTTCTGCTCCTGCAACACTGCAGGGTTGCTGTGGAATGCAGTTCTCAGGCAGTGATAATTCTCATGAAGGTTTCTGCAGTGTTGATTAATTATCTGTGTGAATGCATAGTGAAGATGATGTAACAGCTGGACGGGATGACAAATTCACCTTGATGTTTATGTGCCATCAGTGCTACGGTTAATTTAATTATTTTTGATGAAACATATTTTAAGATGACAAGTGGTCTGCTCAACAAATTGTGTGAGTGTAAAGCATTTATTTTCATGAACGCAGCTGTATAATAATTAAGCCATGATTGTACTGTATGGAGCTGTTGCTCTGTCATGTAGCATCTGACTAGCTTAGCTGTGTTTTAGAACAGGTCCAGCTAAACCAGAACACACTTTAGGCTTTAAAACTCAGCTGCATGCTCAACTGGACCGAACTGTGTGGTCTAAATAAACAAAGCTTCAGCAGAACTGGGTGTCTGAGCTGCCCAGTGCAGGTGTGTCAGAGAACCTCATCATTATATAGAGTGCTGGAGGAATGAGTCCTAAAACCCAGAAATGAGTTAGCATATTAGCATTTCCGGTTCCTTTCTCTCAAAGTCAATGGGTTTTTAGAATTAAGGTCTGTGGTTAACACAGGCACAAGCTAAAGAGATCAACAACATAAAATGCGTGAGCAAATGCCTCACTCATGAATTTTGAAGCTCTTATGTGTCTTAAAAATGTGTTTGCTACCATGTTCACCATTTTGGTTTAGTGTATTAGCCAGTTAACATTTGCTAATTTGCACTAAACAAAGCAAGTCATAAACCATACCATGGAGCAAATTAAATTTTGACCTGAGCTGATGGCACTCTGGAAGATCAATCGCTTATTACAGTTTATCCCAAAAAACAAGGACAAGAACGACTGTACAAAATTTCATAGTTATCCATCCAATAGAATGCTGCAGGAATGAGTCCTAAAACCCAGAAATTAGTTTCCATATTAGCACTTCCGGTTCCCTCATCTTAAAATCTTTTTTTTTTTTTTTTGAATGGGACTTTTGTTTTTCCTGAAATTAAGTCTGTGGTTAACACAAGCTTAAGAGATTTTAACATTTTGTTCTACGCCTTAAGATGCGTAAGCAAATACCCCAGTTGAAAATTGTGAAACTTTTATGTATAAAAAAGGTGGTTGTGAACAAGTAGCTAAATGAGACTACATAGGTCGTCTCTGACAATACATGTCATCACACCAAACACACATCAGCTAGTGGTGGCGACTTTGAAGTCATGTGACCGTGGTGAAATTCATTTATAGCCTAAAGTTAGCTCCCGATGATTGCAATTACACATCAAAAATCATGAAAGTGGTGGTGGCGTGTCCGATGGCTTCCCAGCATGCTCTGGGGCAATGAAATTATCATTAACATCATTATATCTGTGTTGCTGAACTGTTCTTGGTGTTATTGTGATCAGCATTGCAATGTTTCCACTTTTCACATTTCCACATTGTTGAACAATTAGTTAATACAAGTGAATGGAATTGCACTGCGAATGATGTTTGCATATATAGAATTTAGTTCCATTGATGAGTCATATTAAGTGATCAACTTTCTCCCCATAAATTCTATGATCTGAAAACCTGAAAATAGTAGCATTAATTGGTCAAATAAACAGTATTAGCTTGATCTGACAATACATTTGTGATGATTTGGTTCTGTGATTTATACATTACAGCAAATGCGCTAGACATCTCGCTAGGCAATCATTAGATACTGTTTTGTCTGTCAGATAATCAGTAATCCTGTTACTGGTATCAAAATTTATTTGAGGAAAAGTGAAACGTTTAATTGTAATTGTTCAAGTAAATTCACAAAAATATGGAAGGCCATCTCTAGAGCCAGCATTTGGTTTGTCTGCTCTGGGCTACTTTAGAAATATGGCAGTGTAACATGGTGGCCTCCGTGGAAGACGAACCACACCCTCTGTAGATATAGCTCATTCTAAAGTAACAAAAAATACAGTGATTCTTATTTTCAGGTGATTGTACACTAATGACAACATAGAAATATTATATTCCATTTCTGTCATATTCGCCAATAAATCCCCATAAATATAAAACACCAAACCTGTAAGGTATACCATAGAAACAGTGACCACTGCAGGAGTTGAGATGATTTCTACAGGACAACACAACCAAGTTCAGACTAAACCACAAGTGTGGTTTAATCTGCAGCTTCTGAGGACACAGCATCGTCCATTTTTCCATAAGACTTGTATTAATTTGGTGTTTCACAAAGGTTTTGGGAAATTAATAACATATAAGCCCATCGAAAAATTTCCCCTTTGAAATGTTATTATCGGTGTTGAAGGTCATATCTGTATTGCTATTATTTAAGATCATATTGTGATCTTCCCGCGATGACACAACCCCTAGTTTCCCATTTTCTCTCCAAATGATGTATTTTTTTTATTAAATACAGACAACACTTTAAGGTATTTTAGGCTCTTTTAGGCTTTAAGCCACTCAACTCGAGCTCAGCTGTGCCCTCACTGCAGCTCTAGTCTGCACAATCGAATGAGGAATGAGAAGGGAAGGCAGAAGATGGCAGGAGAGGACAGGAAGTAGAGAGAAAAGGGCAGGAGTATGCTGTAGTACCTTCAGCTGTGTAGACGGGTGGAGTAGCCAGTCTCCTGTGTGGTGGCAGTGATAATGTGAAAGAGAATCCGCGGCCTGTACAGCAGCAAGAAGCCCAGTCAGCAGGACGGGCAATCTCAGCCAGCAGCACTCACTCATTGGGCGGCTGAAACTATCAAGTGTATGTGCCTTTTGTGATCTATTGATCCACAGCCCCAGTTCAGTTGTGGCCACAGGAAGGGCTGCATTCTTGTCTTATTATCCTTCCCCACTTATTGTCCACTGTATACTTCTTTACCTCTCCTTACTTCCCTCTGTGGCATCTCACTTTGACGATTGAAGGAAAGTTTCTGCGTTGTTCATCACAGGACCACTCTAATACGTCCTGCTTGTCTCAGCCATGTGTGTGTACACAAGAGGCTACATTTAGAACATGATATATCTAACAAGACATGATGATTTCAAAATAATGTTTTTGGATAGCTGATTAGAGCATAACGTATAGGTGACCTAATCTCTGTGTACAAAAACTGAGATAAAAGCTCATCCAGATGAGAAAACACATCAAACAATGAGCGAAAATCAAAAAGATTTCTAACACTTAAGCACAGTGTGTTACTGTGCAAAGTTAGTCCTTATGGACAAAGCGTTGAAGCACTATTTCTTATAGTTTACATAAGAAACAATTAATGAACATAAAGGAGACATGTCCAGCCCCCAGACATTCTGAATGTGCTTTTCTTCCTCATTGATCATATTGGTGGCATTGAAGATTGTCTTGCCAAGGCTTGCCATTTGTTTTCTTTGACCCTCTGGCCTCTGTGATGAATAATTTCATGTATACATTATCTCTGAGGAGCTAGGATTAGAACCTAAGAGACTGTTTTGGTTTATGTTTTAACTCATGGTTACAAGCCTTCGAACAAAAATGGTTTGCTCAAAGAATTTAATTGGTATACAGTCTCAGATTTAGACATTTTACTAAATCAGCTTTAATTGATGAAACAATATGTATATATATATGTGTATATATAAACAATATGTAAAATATTGTTTACTTGAAACATTAATGTAATATTAAAGTCATATTTATACACACATTCATATGCCTGTGTCATTGGCAAGAGTAGTGAAATATGATCTACATTATCAATATGGAAGGGTTACACTCCAAAGCAAGAGATACTTCATCTTTAAATTAATGTTATTTCCATGTTATTTCAGTGGTTTTTGATGATCCAACAGAATCATTGATTGATGATCATGGTTAGGGTTAGATCCATTAGAAGTATGAAAATGTGCTGCATTGGAATTTGACTGTTGACTAACTATCTAATTGTTAATCTTCAATATAAATAAATCCATGACCTGGGAAGGTATAGTTGCAGTATACACATAGACCAGATCTGCAGAATCCCATCACAGAAATAGTCTTTTATTTTCTGGGCTCCAAGCAGCTCCACTAGTGCTATTATGGCAATGGTGCCTTGCTTAAGTTTCAGCGTGTAAGATTTATGGGTATATGTTATGTATTTGTTACATGAGAGGGAGGGGGTCCTGTTCCATGGAGGCTGTCATGTTGTACTGCCACATTTCTACAGTAGCCCAGGATGGACAAACTAAACACTGGCTCCAGATAGAGTGCTGAAGCCAGAGTTAGCAATGTGTTGTCTCCTCAGAGCATAGAAGATGTATGCCTGAAAGTATGGGCACACATGTCATTCTATGTTAAGCATGTAAGTCAAATGGATCATTTTGTTAAGAAAATGTTACCCCTATCACAATACTAATTTCCATTAGCCAATTAATGGTAATTCACAATATATGTTAGCATCAAGCTCAAGACTAAGCACTAGTTACCAACATAGGTTCTCTCCTTCATGCTTGGAAGGGGAGGGTGAAAAGAGGTGTTTGCAATTTGCAAGCTCAGTGCTAGATGCCACTGAATCCTACACACTGGTCCCTTAAGGGCATGGGATGAAGGAATGGGTACTCAGCTTTTAGACTGCCAGTTAAAACACTTAACCAACTATTAGGCTCCTGCTTATTGTGTTTCATAGTTTACAGGTTTTGACTTCTCTCTTCATTCTGCAAGTCAAGATCTGCTAACTTCATCACACCCATCTATGTGTTGTGTCAGCAAGTTCAGTTAGAGTCACAGGCTAAGACCTCATCTTCCCTCTCCATCTTACTATCATTCATATCAGTCATTTTCCTAATCCACTAATGTGTTTGTCCTCTGTCACACCTGAGGAAGTGCCTCATGGTTAGCATCCATTCCTCCTCCCTCTGTCCTCACCTTTCCAGGCTGCTCGTCTCCTCTACTCAACTGACGGTCATCCTATCGCTCACCATTGCACTGTATGTCAATGAATGTGGCTAAGTGTGTGTGCGTGTATGTGTGTGTGTGTTACCGTCAGCTGCAGGAAACCTGATCACAGCACTCATGCATCAAAGAGAGGAAGAGGGGGCAGTGGTGAGGAGAAATGCAGCGTTGCAGTTCTTGTTTTCCCTTGTGATGGGGAGAGGACTGCCTGGGCTTTTCAAATGTCTGATGTGATTAGGCAATGCTAAAGCTGCTGTGGTCATACAGGAAGAGCAGGACGGGATGGATGGAGGGCACAATAGTGTTTTAGCTTGCACCGTGCACATGCACACATCTGTGTTGATGATTCAGCTTGTATCAGCTGCTGTAGTTTGAGCAGCTTTCAGGTTTTGTTGATGCAGAAGCATCATTCTCTTCCTGAATGTGGCGATTTGTCGGCCGTGTTATAACAGGACTCATTTTTGTTCAGCTAGAGAGTGCACAAGGGGGGCTCACGGCTAAAGCAGCAGTAGCCTCTGAATCTCGCCATGTAGCACTGTACACACCATTACATTATGTTCCTATCCCACCATCACCATCTCGGTATATGTCTCTGTCCATTACTCTCCTTTTCCCCTCTGCCTTCCGCCGCCTCCTCTCCAGCACTCTTTTTTTTTCAGAGTGTAGTAAATTAGAGCGAGGGCCAGGCTTTAGTGCTCTGTCTGAGTCTTCAGTCTCTGATGACACAGCATCCTCCTGTACTGGGCTGAGTGAGGAAGGGACAGAGTGGGGAGGGGAGGGTTGAGTGTGCTCCCACTGCTAGCCAGGTTGGTATAGAGAAGGAAGGAGGGTGGGGTAAGGAGTGGAAAGTGGGATTTTGCAGCACAGCATACAGGTGAAGAAGTAGGATGACGCATTTTTTTGGTATGGTGTAATATGCAGGCAAATTAGTTAGCAGTCATACTTATTTAGGTGAGACAGTACTGGCTGAGTCCTCACTGCAGTGAGCTCAAACAGAAGCACATGAGTGATGTTTCAGGCTATAATGCTAATAGATGTTAATTTAAAGCTCTTCATGAGATCTATGTCATTTTGTCATAGTCATTTTTGTCAAGTTTTTATACTATCTCATACTATAGATATTTTTGCTTTGCTGTAAATTGAATCAAGATGCTCTTAGTAGATACAAGGTACTATGTTACTGTTTATGAAGGTCATTTAGGGCTCCAACTAACAATTATTTTAATTGTTTTTGCAATAAAATGATTAAATGAATGATTGAATTAGGGCTGCAACTAATGATTACTGTCATTATCAATTAATCATTAATCATTTTTCTCGATTAATCATTTAGTTGTTTGATCCTCAAACTGTCAGAAAATGGTGAAAAATGTTGACCACTGTTTCCCAAATCCCAAGGTGATATCTTAAAATGTTGGGTTTTGTCCACAACAAAGATTATTAGTATTTGTTATTAGATTATTCATTTAACTGTAATAGAGGACTAAAGAAACTAGAAAAAATTCACATTTGAGAGGCTGAAATCTGAGAATTTTGACATTTTTCCTTAAAAAGAGATTATGGGCAGACGTTTAGCTCAGTTGGTAGAGCGTCCGACCCACGTATAGAGGCTGTTAGTCCTCTGCACCGGCCACTGGTTCGACTCCCGCCTGCGGCCCTTTGCTGTGTGTCATCCTGTCTCTCTCTACCCCGTTTCCTATCTACTCTCCAGCTGTCCTGTCAATAAAAGGCAAAAATAGCCAAAAAAAAAAAAAAAGTGATTATGATGAGGGAAGTAGTTGACATTTAATTTAATAGTTGACAACTAATTGATTGATTGACTAATCATTGCAGCTCTAATTTGAATTTATTTATTATTCAGTTATTTATTTGATAAACAAGTAAATCTGGCAATTCACTCGTCCAACCGATAAATCATTTAAGTAATTTTTCATGCAAAATGGCAGGAAATGCTGTTTTCATCCTCTCGAATATGGAGATTTACTTTTCTTTGTTTATTATCATATTAAACTGAACATCTTTGAATTTTGACTCACAAAATGACATAATTACATTACTTGGACTTTAAAAACTGGGATGGACATTTTTCACTATTGTTTGACATTTTATGGATGTTGCAGCCCTAGCTTATACATGACAATTACAGAAACTTTTTGTGTCATTGAATAAGTGCTCCTAGACCAATTTGTACAGGGGCAAATAAAAATTACTTTAGGCAAATACATTTCTGGCTGGGCAAGTAGGAAAAAACATTAATGTTGAACCCTGAACATATACAACACCGCACAGCAGTCATTACATACGTTGAAAATGTAAACACAATAAAGCCAGAGGGCCTATTTTTGTTGTGATCCTCTATGGTTTATTCTTGTTATATCAAATAAATATTATAGAATAGTGCTTTATGTCCATCACAGTTTCCATAATCCATAGATAACATTTTGAAATTTCTTGTTTAGTTAAACCAACAGTCCAAAATTCTAAGTTTGTGATGATATAAAACAGAAAAGAAGCAAATCCTCAAACAAAAAGCTGGAACCAGCAAATGTTTGACCCTTTTTCTTGATAAATGCCTTAAATGATTGATCAATTATGAAAGTTGTTGGCGATTACACATTGTCTAATCTAGAGCTGCCATGACTCCAGCTTCTTAAACATGAAGATCTTCTATTTTCCTCTACGATAGTAAACTGAACATTTGGACATATGGACCAAAATAACTAATTGATTAATCAAATCAATCAAGAAACAGATTAATCAGAAAATTGAGAAAAAGATCGACAGATTAATCAGCAATGAAAATAATCGTTAGTTGTAGATCTAGTCTAATCAATTCATTGGTTTTGCCACTAATTTTGGTGCTAAATTTATGGCCATCATCTAATAGGTGTACTGTCTGAATCTAGTCACTTTTGTTAAGGAATAGGCCGGTCTGTGTCAGGGCTGGGGTCCTGGTAACATTAACAGAAGTACAACACTCCCTCCCCATGATGTAGTCTCTGTTGTTTCCTCGCTCAGATCTCACTCAACTCTCTCTTTCATTCTCTGCCCCCACCTCCTCATCTCATTCTTGGTTTCTCTCTCTGCTGCATGCCTACCCAGTCCTCCTCCTCCTCCCTCCGTCTACCCATCCATCTCAGGTTTGGCTCTCTCCTCTCTGCAGCTCTTTGGCTTTCTGTTCTGCATCACTCCCCCTCCACCCCCTCAGCTCTCTCTCTCTCTCTCCGGCTCTCTCTGAGGCTCTCTTTGCTGCTGTCCCATACCCCTGCAAGCCCCTCTCCACATCCCTGCTCCACTCTTCCTCTATCTCACACACATGCACACACACACACACTGTCCTTGCAGCTGCATTCTGCCTCCTGATTCTTGCATATGTGCCTTTTTATTTAACTGAGAATTAGGAACATTTCACCAGCTTTGCAGCAAATAATTCTTCCTCACAGTGAAGCTTGCTCTGCTGCGGTGTGTATTTATGCGTGTGCATATGCCTGAGAATGTTTTTAACTATGTAATTATGTGGGCAGATCAGTGTTATAATGATATGCGTGTGTCCTCGTGCAGGACTTCAACATACATTGCTTGCATTTACAGTGTTTTGTTTTGTGATCCCTGGTGCTTGTGCACTATGTATGTAATCAGATGCAATTCATTGTTAGTTTTCTAAGCATTGCACTACATTGGATGATATGTTGATGCCATTTTAATGTGTTGTGGAAAGCAAAGTCTTCACTTTCATAACACTGAAATTAGTGTCTCCAGTTCACTGTCTGCCAACCTACTTTACAGAGGTTGTCTGGGAAATTAATTAAACTGAGAAAGTGAGTGATTAATGAATCAATGAATCACTGTTAAGGATTTAAACAATCAAGACAAGATCAACTAATAGTATGCTATATCCAGTCCATATTAATGGCCTTAATTTGGTCCTCTGATCACTTATAAATACAAAAAAAGTATATCATTATGTATTTTATTTAAGTAACCTGCCAACATTCTAAGTTCAAGGGTATTAACATTATATTAGAAGATCATCAGTTTATTAGTAGGCTAATTAGCCTATTCATTGGTTATGTCTGCTGTTAAGCAGGGAAACACTTATTATATTTAAAAGTTTTAACTTTTAAGCAGAGGGAATTCAAGAGTCAAACTGAATTTTTTTTTAAAATGTCACAAACAACAAGTTTCTTCTAATCTAGGATTACAAAGGTGCTTATTTTTTTTCCCTGTACTTTTGTGCATAATAATTATTTTCAAATAATAAAAACTAATAAAGATGAGAAAAATATAAATATTTAGATTCCTAACTTCACTGGCCAGAAATAGGAAATGTAAACTTCCACCTCTTGGTTCTTCACTTTTTTTTAAATCTGGCTCTTATAAAAGAATAATTTAATAGGCCTGGTGTATGCATTTAATGAAATGCTGGAGGCTGAAGTTCATCTAAACTAATAAGCATCTATTGCCTGCAGATTTTCACTCATCCAGTTTCCTATAGCTTCTTCCTCTTCTATAGCCCATATTATTGTTCTAAGTAAGGTTGCAAAGTGTAAGCACTTTGCTCAATCAATCATTGGTAACATTAAAAAAAACATAAAAATGCTGCTTATATCAAACAATAGCCAAATACGTATTTTTTTCCTCCTCAGTCAAAGCTTTATTTCCGCACTAACAAAATTGCATAGCCTATGAAACATATAAAGACATAAAGGCTTACATATTAAACACGTATACTTGAATATCAGATAACTTGAGGTGCCTGCTCGTAAAAATCAATAACCTATTAATTGGGCGTTAAGATCATCCCTAGTTCTAAGTTGGTCTGTGTCGCCTATAGTGCAGCCCTTTTATTGACACAATAATGGTTTAATCTTTGCTGAACCGTATGTTTAGTCTCATCCCCTTCTTCTTTTAAAGGCTTTTTGTCACATAGAATCAGTTCAGTTCAGTCATTAACATTTTTGCCATGATTGTATTTTAGTCCATTTATGATTTACACTTGTTTATTTAGGTTAGGATTTAAATTGTGAGAAGAGCCCATGGCAATGAAGCTGGGGAACATCATACATTTAGTATTTTATAAGCGTAAGTAGTTGATCACTTATCAATTAATGTATCAGACAATCAATTAGGGAAATTGCCTGACATTTGCATCCCTTGTGCCAGGCTGCCAAGTTTGTGCTCTGCAACAGCAGCTTTTTTCTGTCTCCAAATGGACACAGTTCATTCAGTAATTGAAGCATCTTTAATGAATTGTGAATCTTTATGACATTTTATAAGTTTCCATGTGCTGTAGAGGATAACCTACATCGAAGATTCAATAGGGACAAACCAAACATGTTTTCTTGAAGATAGTGTCTTCAAATCTTAAGTTTCAAAAACCTCTACAGATCCACTGAATTTATCTAAGGCAATATGCTTCACATCGATTTAACAATGGAACATAGTTATGCATGCAGGGCATCTGTAAACTGCTAATGAGATGTTGCTCATTTTACAACCTCCCCCTCCTTCCATCCACATACTGTATGTGCTTGGTCAGCAAAACACTTGAGTTGACCTCTGGGAGAAAGATTTCCCCTTTGAACACTCCTGATCGTGTGTTTTCCAGTTTGTATAGTGTTGATTAAGTATACATCATTCTTTTCTCCACGTGACAGGAAAAATAGTGAGAGGATATTTTAAGTAGTGCAGATGCTCTATAGGCAGAGAGGAACAGGGAGAGCAGAAGGGAGGGAGAGGAAGAGGAGTCTTCTGATGCAGAGAATACATTTTGTCTTTCCCCAGACTGCGGACGCTATTTTTAATTTAATTAGATTTCAGGACACCACTTGTCTCTGGACACTTCTGGTTGCCTCTCTGTTTCTTTCCAGTGTTTCCCATGGTGTGAACCATGAACTCGCTGTGTATGTATTTTTCTTGTTGCTGGTGCCACGTGCATACTAAAGACCAAATGCCCCTGTTATACATGTATGCTCTCCAGCAGTAGGTCATTGTTTGTGAGTGCAATGATTATTAGACCCAAACTATCACAGAGCAAATAATATAATTTATAATTATCTTTAAATTTAAGTGTAGTTTGACAAATTTTAAAATCTTGTCAAACGTTTACAGAAGTTGTAAACAGCTGTCATATCAACACACTACAAGAATTGTTTATCACATAAAGGCATGATATATAAATTCTGCCACTAGGGGTCTCACGACATTAAAATCATAACAAAAATGCAGTTTGATGACATTGTGAAGTAGCATGGAATCATGTGACTTGTTTTCTTAATTGTTTGCTGACCGCCTTTGCTGATGAAAATCTATCTGACATGATTGAGGCAGAAGTTACCTTCATGGACGAAATAATATATAAGTTTTATTACTTTTAGGTTTAGTGGCTAGCGGCTAATAGGCATTTTAAGGCAGAAATGTTACATATTATAGCTTTAATGCTTAAGTTACTGATGTAAAGTGATGTCTTTATTGTTTACACTTTACACAGTTATTGTTTACTTTATTGTTTTCTGTAAATACTGGCAGGCAACATTGTCATTAGTGTCATAAATACACTTGAGGGGATGTGGTGAAGAATAAAAAAATAACAGTGTACGCAATCAGTACAAACTCACAGTTTCTCATCCAACTGTCAGTGAATCAACTCTAAACTGTAATGTCTATAGGTATAGAAAAAAAAAACAGGAAGCATAGTTAGTTGTACATGTAAAGTATCCCAGTAATCCATTTGTTTGTAAATAATACTTCTCACTCTTGACCCCATATTGTCTTTGCCCAAAACTGGGCACAAACATCCACAAACCACGCATGGGTACACACAAACAAACACACACTGCTGTCTCACCCCAGTGCCCAGCCCCACTTGGCCCAGTGCTGTTTATGGGTGGGGAGTGGTTGTTGAGAGCTTAGAGTCAGCAGATCTGCCCCTGATCGATGACAGCATTTGCGGTTCTCTTCCAGTAAGAGCTTTAAACTTTGGGCGAAGAGAGTCATTTGGCCACGAAGAGGGGAGAGCTTCCTGTGCACCTGTCTGCTGCTCCTGAGGCAGCTCACATGCAGAGCCACTGTCATGATGAGAAACCTCACCAGGACAGGGCCTCTCTGCTTCTCTCTGCTTCTGGTCACAGTGGGAGTGATGTCAGTGGAGTAAAATACAGTCTTGTGTCCTTGCTGCCACTGACTATGTGCCCTTTTCTATACGCTTTTACTCTACTATTTTTAACCTATGTGCTCTGTATAATCTAAGGCCATTATAACCTAACACACTGTTGTCCTGCTGCTGAGATTTTAAAGATGGATAGCAGGACAACATAGTGAGCACTTTCATAATGTTGAAATTGATTTTAGCGTTACCTGTACTGTGAGAATTAGCCGTGTAGGAAACCAATGCAGTGGTGCCCCATGACTCAGAGGTGAGCTCAGGACTCACAGTCATCTCCTCCTTTTTTTAGACCAAGATAGCACAAAGGTTTGCAGACCATGTACTGAATAGCATGTGCCATGTAATTCATTCTGAAAATGTTCTAACTGTCTTGTTATCTCTTTATCTCTTTGTCTCTTTCTCTCCACAGACATTTATAGTCCTAAACAAAGGGAAAACAATCTTCCGCTTCAGTGCCACGCCCTCCTTGTACATCTTAAGCCCTTTTAATCTACTTAGGCGAATAGCTATTAAGATTTTGATACATTCATATCCTTTCAAGTGGTTCATTTTTTATGCTTTACAACATGTGTGCCAGGTGTTCAACAACAGAGGGCCCGTGACGCATAGGGGGTCCTCAGACTTGCTGCAGGGGGTCCGCCAACTTACTGTTGGATAATTGTTTCTGAAAAGACCAGGGTTCGCACAGGTGCTGGAAATCTGAAAAAATATGTAATTTGCTACTACTGTAAGGTGCTGGAAAAACTTAGAAATGCACCTTGAAATTTCTTGAAAATAGCTTGAATTTGATTTTGTAAAAAGTCTGTGAAACCTGAAATACACATTACCATGACTCCAGCATATTATTAGCAAAGATAAATCAGCCAATTTGTAAAACAAGCCCAAAACATTTAATTGACACAACATTGACCAAAGGCTTCCCGTGAATCACACAATCCTAACATATCAGACTTTTATTTCTGCAAAGAAAGTTTTTAAAAAAATTATCCCTTCAAAGAAAGCAAAATATCACTAGATTTATCACAAACAAAAGACTCTGACATATGCTCCACCCCACAAAGCCCTGGTGAAAGTGCAGCGAGATTGACACGCCTAACATTAGCCATGCTACAACTGCTGCTGACTCAGCAGCTACGGGTAAGACCCGAAAATATTCAATGCAATATATGCAGTAGGTTTTACCTGCTCCTAAGGGGTCCATGGCCTGAAAAAAGTTGAAGACCTGTGCTTTACAGTGAATGAAAACAGATGTGTCGATATTTTAAACATGTTTGTTTCTGATTGTATTAAAATGTATGGGGTGTTGGGGGGTAGCACTGTCCAAACTTTCCTTAACTTGTGTCTTCTCACGTTATTCAGCATGATCATCATGTGTACGATTTTGACCAACTGTATATTCATGACATTTAGTGACCCCCCAGAGTGGTCCAAACAAGTAGAGTAAGTACATGTCCATACTTATTCAGCAGTCATTGTATATCCTTGTTGAATGTTATGTCACTATTTTACTGTTGTCTCTTCTTTCTTTAAGGTATACCTTCACAGGTATCTATACATTTGAGTCACTCACAAAAATTGTTGCCCGAGGTTTCGCTATAGATGGTTTCACCTTTCTCAGAGACCCGTGGAACTGGCTGGATTTCATGGTCATCTCAATGGCGTAAGTATTTTAACTCATAATTGGTAACAATAAAAGAGTGAAAATAATTTATAGCTGCATATAGCAACTATGGTCAAATGTAAAAAGGAAAGAGAAAATAAATCAAAAAAGGGGATTTCATCATGACTAGTAATAATATAACATTTTAGCATGTGGATAGAAGAAAGTTGTAAGAAGATAACAGCAGGTGCAAACAGTCTGGTTACTTAAGCACAGCTTAAACATTCAGGTGTGACAGGACCAGGGTACTGGTTGTCTGCATGGTATGGCTTATATATAAGATAAATCAGTGGAACAGTCAATAAAGTTAATGGTGACAACTGTGTTCTTATTTCTAGAATGAGTCAAATGTCATAATGTCAGAATAGTCTGAGTAATTTTAATTTCATAATCGGCTTTATTGGCCATGAATTTGATTTCAGCTTTGAAGTTACTCTCAATGTACGTACACACAGAACAATTACATTACAGGAAGATTACAGTCAAGAATGTTTGCAATTAAATATTTAAGTATTAGTGAAAAGTTACTAATTAATTAATTTTTCTTTGTTTCATCATTGAACAGCAAACTGCTGTTTTTACAGTCTGCTGGAGTGTGTTTTTTTTTTTATTTTTTTATCAACAGTGTAATATAAGAGATAAGATCATCCTTTACTAGTCTCACAACTGGGAAATTTGCAGTATATAGTGGGTTATGTTATGTTTAATGATAGACAAAGACAGTACTCCCCAATACAAAAACTGATATGGGCAGCCCTGGATAAAAAGGGAACAGTCTGTATGAACCAAATACCACAGTACCTGAAAAAGAAAAAATGAAAATATTTTTAGTTAACACATTTAGCCATTGCAGCAACATATACACACTGTGATGTGTCAGCTTTCTGTCTGCTTTACAGCAGAGGTTTTCAAAGTGGTAGGCATGCCTCCTCAGGGGGCCTTCAAACAGTTTTAGGGAAGGCTCACTGAATGGAAATTAAAAATATTATATTGGTTATTATATTAGATATTAAAATGAGATCACATAGAATAGCCTAAATGTGTATGATTTGGTTAAAGAGATAGTTCAGAGATACAATTCAGGGGAATTGTACTGTTTTTCTCTTAGTAAGAAACTGATAAATGTCTTAGGACTTATATATGTTGTAATCTGAAGTTATGTCAAACAGCAATATGAGGCTATCTTGGCTCAAATATTTAGTGTCAGTGGGATCAAATAACATAATCATGATCCTACAGTCTCAGGCTTTGAAAACCTCTGCTCTACAGCGAAAGGCAAACACTATTTTGTTTGCATTAGGCAACCTTTATAAATTTAGTAGTTTATTTTTCACATGGCACAACTTTGTGAGCTCAGTCTAGTGGTTACTGATAAAGTTATCACCCCAAAATGTTTGACATATATATATATATATGTATATATAGATTAGACCCTGCAGCTGCAATTTGTCAATTTGTTTTTGTTGTTCAAAAAGGTTTAGTGTTACTGAAGGATTTTATTGGTTTCAGTAATAGTTTTTTTTTATTATTAAAATATGAGAAGGTATTTGTCAGAGGCAAGATTTAAGATGTTCAGAATATGTATTACAATACAAACACTTTGTGAAAGCTTTTGGTTCTCAGCCATGTAGATGTCTCAGTCTCAATAAACAGCATCAATGCCTCCTTACGCTTGTTGTGCTGAGTTTTAACAAAGACTAAAACTAAAGACAGTTCCTGTATATTTTTTTTATTGTATTTTATTGTTCCAGTTAGTTTTCTAATGTCTTGTTTTTTATTTTTATTTCAGTTATAAGGAAAATTTGCCACTTTTCATGTGGATGCTCAATCAGTGTTAATGGTAAATGTAGTTAATGAAGCAATAAATTCCTCATTGTGAACTATAAAACCAAGAAAACGGTGTTTTCCTGCTCATGGAGCCTCTGTGCCTGTGTACCAGGATACATTGTGGGCAAGCTTGTGACTCCCTCGCCCATGTTGCCTCGTTTTCACTGTTACTTTGTTGGCCCAAACATTGCAGGAAAAACAACAGTTTTTGCAGCAGGTGAACTCCGTACTAAGGAAGTTGTCGCTTCAATCAACTACATTTACCATCAACACGGATTGGATGTCCACATGAAAAGTGACATATTTTCCTTTCAACTAATTTTTTTCACACTTAATTTTAGTTTTTAGTTTAGTTTTAGTTAATTCTGCTCTGTGGACATGAATTTGTGGCCTGGCCTGCTGTTTACAGGCTTGTAAAGACTAGACTGAGTCATGCATGTGCGATTGACAGGCAGTAGGCGGGCTGTCTTTCCCCAAGCTATCCTGATGGGTTATTTAGACTTAAAATTTTGGAGAGGCTAAAAACTGTTCATTTGGCTTTTTTTTTTAACCTCAGAGTGTTTAATGATTTATGGTGGGATTTGAGGTGAAAAAAGGTTCTAAAGACACATGCCTACAGCACCTTCAATCCACATCAGTCCATCACACCACGTTGATAATGCTTATTAAGATATTCTGTAACAATTTATTCTTTCTCTCCTGTGTTTGGGATGGCTGCTGAGTAACTGTATCTGATCCACCTTGCAGGTATATAACAGAGTTTGTAAACCTAGGCAATGTGTCAGCTCTGCGTACGTTCAGGGTTCTGAGGGCTTTGAAAACAATTTCAGTTATTCCAGGTAAGACAGTCCAGGTGTTTGTGGGCGGGTGGGCGAGTCATGGGGTTGATGTTAGGTGTGGTTTTGTTTCACCCCTCTCCTCTTCCTCTTCCTCCTTCGTTCTCTTCCCACTGGTCGGACAGGCGTTCTCTCTCTCACCGTGGTGTCCCCTCCTGGTCTTCGATGGTGGTGGTGCTGGTGGTGTCGTGCTCTTGCGCGTACATACGTGCGTGTGTGTGTTGTTATCGTGTGTGTTGTGTGTCATGGGGTTCTGTTCTGTGTGTCATCCTACCTTGTTACAGATATATAACAGAGTTTGTGGACCTTGGGAATGTCTCGGCGCTGAGAACGTTCAGGGTTCTCCGAGCATTGAAAACTATTTCTGTCATTCCAGGTGAGACTCCCATTTAAACACTAAGGCTGAGCTTACTTTATCTATTACCTGTCTTTATTTCTGTTGTTTTGATATTTTTTCTTTTTTTTAAAGAGGATGTTTTAAAATTTCTACATTTTCTTTTACTTTTGTTTCTATGACAATCAAAAATGGTAGCAATACATTTTTGATAGGCTTAGCAGTCTACTGGCAGTCTTGTGGGGTCACATGTTGAATATGGACAACTGGGCTTATGCAGCACATTGAGGTTTCAACAACTATTTTTCTGTACATTTAAACCCAAAATTAATCTAAAATTAACACTAACAATGTAATAATACTGGAGAAGAGTTTAGATATAGAGTGCTGCAGGAATGAGTGGAAATTAGTTCTCACATTACATTTATGGTTTCAGTTCAATGAATTTTTCATTATTTGCCTGAAAGAAGGTCCATAGTTAACACAAGATTATGAGATTTTCACGTTTTGTCCTATGACATAAAACACCTCAGTAAATACCACATGCTTAAATTTTTAAGCCAATGAAAAGAAAGTTGCTACTAAGTGGCTAAATGAAGCTGCAGTGGTTTTCACAACAGTAAAGTCTATGTAGTTTTTTTCTTCTAAATACATTATATATGTATAACAACCCACAAAGCTGAGAACCAGAACTGACCTGTTACCTGCCATTATTTCCAAGTCAAATCCATACCAACCCGGAACCATGAATATAAGCCCTGCAACCTGACCCACACCCATGATTAAAACATATACAGACACTCACTTGTGTTCTCAACTGGTGCAGCGCAATTGCTCCTGCAGGTGTCGATGTGTTTCCATAGTGACCTGGGCACCCGACCCAGTGGGGGACACTAATGTAAGCGCAAATGCAGTAGCATTTAGTAGACTCAGGAATGACCCTAGTGTGAAAAACTGAAAATTTATTCAAATATTTATTATTGCTTTACACAGACTTTAAATGTCATCACGCCGAACGCTAAAAATTTAGTGGTGTTAATTTTGAAGTCATACAATCGTGGTGTTAATTTATGGCCTAATATTAGCTATTAACTTCTGGCAATTGCATTTATGCTTTAAAAGTCACAAAACTGGTGTTCATTTATGAAGAATGTCTTGCTGAGCAAAATGTGTAAGTATCATAAACCTTTTTGCCTGTGTCCATTTGCCACAGAGCTTCTGCACTAAATCAAAACCTCAATGGAAAAATTGCATTGGCTTTTTGTGTAGGGAACCAGAGTGATGCGAACTTCCAATTGGCCTGCAAAAATACATCATCCCTGCAGCTCTCTATCATGTTGAAGAAGTTGACTTTCGTGATGATACTGAAGATGATATTCTGGATGATATTGCACATCTGGTTTGTGTTCAGTTTTACTTCATACATTGATCCAAATTCTCACAATCTTTGACACTGCCTTCTTGGTTCTAAAGACTGTCTGAATCCCTAAGACTGCCAAGCCTAATTTGACAACACACTGACGCTGCATGAAGCTTTGAGACACATGCTTTTACAAGTTTGGCTTTGAGGGGCTTTTCTTTTGGATTTTGTTATCTTTTACTTACAAGAGTTACATGATTCAGGCTTCGGATGTTTTTATTTGTTATTTATTTATTTATTTATTTATTTTGGAAGATCTTTGTCCATCCTGGGAGTGAAAGGCAAATGGCAAACATAGATAGTCTAAATAAGCAAAATTCTGTGCATGTGTATATATATATGTATACACACACAGTATATTTTGACCACACTCAGTACAGTACAATAAGCTGAGCCTCTAGCATGTAGTTCAGTTGTGCTCTGGGCTAAACCAGCCTGAGGGCTCGCCCAGCACTACAAGAGTGGGAGAAAGGGGTTCCTGGGATGGGAATGGTTCTTCATTTAAGACAAGGTCACCATCACGGTTTACAGACAGGTGATGCTGACACAGAGTCAATTTCTTCAGCCTTGGCGTTTAAATGACCCGCATGCCACCTCTCATTGCCCCCACCCCCCACCCCCCCCCACCAAACCTCTTCCTCGCCTGTCCTTTCTTTCTTCTCTTCACTTCCTGCTTCCTGGACTCCTCTGTGCGCTGTTTGCTGTTTGTGGTGCAGCTGATTTGTTGGATGCAGTGTAATTATTAGTAACTGCAGTGAGGCAGGGATGTTTCCATAGATGGACACAAGGAGTGACAAGAAATAGTAATCCCATGATAGAATTTCTCTTTTCCAGATGGATGCCAAACCTAGCTGTAGTGCTGTCTGTTCTTCCTCAGTAGAAAATGCTTCAGACAATTAAGCTTTATATAGCACAGTTCTATAGAATTGTTTACTTAGTTGTGCTAGTGAATGTAAAAATATGAAAATGTGTCCTTCTGATGGAAACATCCCATACAGCTGCAGTGTCTGTCGGGGTCTTTTGTGTTTTATGAAAAAACTGAATGTGATCTGTATATGTGTGGTTCAACTTGAATGCACTATCATCGTATAATCAGTATGCTGTTATTACATACTACATAGTCTGACTTTGAGTGTTTGTAAAAATATCTCATTTTGATCACCACCATAAATCTGGTTTAAATACACCAATCCCACTGAAAGTTTTCATTTTAGAAAGACTTAAAAGTATTGACATATTCTCCTCTTGCACAGTGTAGTGTGACATATACCCACTTTGTGGACCATCTATCACTTAGCTTCTGCTGTCAAATCTGCAGTATATGTCTAAGGTCACCCGAGTGCTTTTTTATCTGTTAGTTAGTTGAAAAATGTAACTTTGTATATAGTGTATATTAGTAATTATTTTTGATTATTTTGACATATAGATAACCATTAGCAAAGTTAGCTAGCCACAAGCTAAGATGCTGTGGCATGTGGGTCATTTTTGCATGGAGGAGCTGCCCGACATACACCGTATTGTGAAAGTGAGCATCCATATTTTCTGCTATTTATTTTAATTACAAACGTATTCCACGTTTGTCAGTTGTTTTAAGC
>JAJHUR010073272.1:0-33582 GCA_027495735.1 Lutjanus campechanus
AATGCTGCTGATGGCAGATGGTCAAAGCTGACCCCCCCCCCCCCTCCAGTTTCCCCTTAGCCTGGGAGGACAAACTGAAATACAAAACCTGCTGTAACAATAATAATAATGTGCTTATGAAGACAACAGCAGATGTGGACCTACTTGTGGTGAGTTACTGATATACCTCATATCTCATAAGATGCTCGTATACTGTCCGTCTCTAGGCTGCACATGTCCGACTGGACTTAAGAGATGATATCTAGAGTTACAGTCAAGTGATTTTCACTGTTACATGGCTCTGAGTCACTGCATCCTCCTTCTCCTCACTTTCAAGTGTTTCATAACTTCCTCCTCCAGAAAGTATATTATATAATTAATATTTTTTTGTGTTATTCCACCATTAAGAAGAGCTAATAACAGCCTACCCACACTCTGACACCCTTGGGGCAATCACGCCATAACTTGTGGTGTGCTTAATTGCAAAATACACCCACTTGTTTCAAGGAAATGTTTCACAACTACAGCAGATCTACTGTTTGGTCTTATAATGGTTATGAAAAACTGAGGAGGGTCAAGGAAGTCCTCTGAGGACAATAATGTAGACAGCACATGATCAGATATAGTAAAATTTAGCAATTTACATTAAACAAAATGGACATAAAATGATTAGTCTATCTATAATATTTGACTTTTTATTTTGTTTTTAATTGTTGCGTACTGCTAGTTTTCCAGTAAGATGGGCGTATTCATGATATTACTGCCAAGGAGGTCATGTTTTCAATGCTGTTTTGGTTTTTGGTTTGTCTGTTAGCAGCATTACGGAAAAAGTAGCAGCCCAATTTTCATTAAACCTGGTGGAACTTGGTGTAGCTTGGGCCAAGGAAGAACCCGTTTAATTTTGAAGCAGATCCAAATTATGGGGTTAAACACATCTTCATTCACTTCCATTAACATTGTGAGACGGGGCATTCAGCCTTGGCGGAGGTCAGCGCTCTTTGAGTGCTCTTCTAGTTCAGCTTGATAAAGGTTTGGTCATATAAATAAATGTAGAGAAGGTGTCTACTCATTGACTTTCATAGAGCACACTGGTATTGACAAACATGTCAGCCAACCAAGAATGATGCTGCCAACTCTTAGGCCAATTACCCATCCTGCATTCAAGATTCATCGAAAGTGTTCCTGTCATGTAGCAGCAGTTAAGGCCCTTCAACAATTCACATTTTAACCTTCTATTAGCAGTGTGCACCCCGTCCAGATTTTATTATAATGAGTTGTCATTGTTGGTCAGATTTCCTCTCTCCTCTTAGGGTGGGTTCACACCAGCTTTGTTTTTGTCTGGCTGAACTCAACCCTGGAGCGTTTACCCCCTTGGTGTGGGTCATTTGAAATGGTGTTGCCACTGGTCTCAAACTGTGGTGCAGACCCAACAACAGCTCTCTGGTCTTGGATCGCTGTTAAATAATTTATGTATCATTTCAGTGGTTAAAAAATGTTTTCAACAGAATTGTGCTCCAAGATGTGAGATCTCAAGGTACAAATCTGGCTGTTTGTTGATACTGTATGACCAACAATTAAACATTTCCACCACATGACCTTTGTTCACAGTTTCTGAACTTTTAGAGTTTTGCCCTTGTGAATGTAAATGTGTATGATTTTCACGATGGTTTTATTCAGGAACTGGACCTTTAGATCTTTTTGTATCTGCCCTTAGATTCAATATCTAACATGGGTTTATACCTTGACAGTGGTAGTGTTGTCAAACTTGAAGGCCTTGGTCTGTCCATTCTCCAAATAGACTTTCAGGACGTTGGGCAGGAAGAGAAGAGAGTTTCCCTAGAAGAGTGAAGTGAGAGACATCACTGTGGTTAGACACACAGGATTCAACATCAAACAAGGATAGATAAAATAGGAAAAGGCTGCATGACAGATTATAAAATAAGACCAAATAAAGACTCAAAGATCCAGTAATGAGAGTCATTCATCAGTCATCACCTGAGTGTGCCCGTTGACCACCACCTCCTCTGCGAAGCGCACTTTAACTGGATTACTCCTCAGACGAGCTCTCTTCTCTGCCGACATGATGGATGACTTGGGATTCTGTGACACAAAGACATGCACCACGTCCATTATGAGTGTGAGGCCTGTGCCACGGACCGAGACACACGTACACTTGTTGAACTCAAACCAGTGCAATGACACAGTTAATTCAGACAAACAAACAAAAATCTGTAATCAAACAATCGACACACTCATGTTTACATTTGCATGTCACAATCTAAAGGCGAGTGAAGGCAGTTAATCCTGTCAGAAGATGCAATCTTACAGTCACATGCTTGGAAACACACACAGAGAGTTTATATTTAAATGAAGGATGGTGTAATGACTCGTGAATGTGTGTGTGTGTGTGTGTTTGTGTTGAGGGGGGTCATCAATGTCTTCTTTGTACTCACTGTCATGTGCCGCAGAATAGTCACAGTGATACAATCCTCCAAGTCCCTGGGTGGAAAAACACACACACACAGAAACACACACACACACACACACACGTATACATACACACATGCGTATACATACACACATGCACACAAGAGAGATAATTATCTTTCTGTCCTGCTGTCAAGTAAGCACTTTCTCCTCCGACCTTTGCTCTTAACTTGCTAAGCCTTTCTCACACACACACACACACACTCATCCTCATTTGAATCATCCACACACTCCCATAAACAACTATGACGGTGTGTTGAGTCACTGGACAGACCGGACGCACTAGTATTATGAAGCTGGTCCCAGTAACTGAACTTGATTCTCATCATCCTCAAAACACAATTGAAATACGTGTATTTCAGATATACAGAGAGATCATAGTGGTTTCAACCTTTCAGCCTTTATACAGTAATGATGCCATAAATATCTGTAAATAAGAATTTATTTTCACAAACTAACAAAACAAATAATGCTGACATAAAATTAAAAAAAACAACAACATATACTCGACATAAAAGTGATTTTTTCTCATTTGCGTTGGCTCAATGCTTGAATGAGAAATATTTTTTTCAAAAAATAAGTTCAGATCTCTGAACAATTAGTCTTTTGTTCAGAACAGATTTGAATTTTTCATTCATTCAAGCAAATTTGCACAACAAGCACTCGCACATGGATTCCTGATGAGTTTATTCTCAGATAAACTGTCAAACTACTTTACTTTCACTGTTGTTTTTTTAAAAATTACTTTGTACACTTACAAATGTGCATATCCCTTATCTTTGTACTACAGTTTCTATTCATCTATCTGGAGTATCAACAAAAAACTAGATTAAAAGCACCAAGATCGAAAAGTGGCTGATGGTACATCAGTAGTAGTTCAACTGCATCCTGTTGATCCCTAAAGTGATATGCTGCCTGTCTACAGTGGTGGTGTGCAGCTCGTGTTCCAGTGGCATGTTTTCTCACAGCAGGTGCTGTCAGATCATCTTTGGCATGTTTAATTCATTAGCAGAACCCAATCACATATGACATTAAATAATATGAAACTCAAAGTCACAGAACATTATTCATAATTCACTATAAACTTTGGATAAGTAACCAGTCAACATCATCATGGCACAAGCTGTTTTGTACCCACACAGATATACGTCATATATAAGTTAAATAAAACAATATATGTATTTATTTTAGACTGGTTACAGTGGTTAGGCTAACCAGTAGCTCCAATATTATTTTTGGGTATATTGCCCAGGATATATGAAATTAATTTGCTCTTGGGGTGACAGTCTACCAGCATGACCTGCTGTTAGGAAACGGCATGTGCCAGTGGAACATGAGTGTCATACCACATCTGTAGACACCAGCATATGTCACTGGGAGAGCGGCATAACACTGCAGAACAAGCGGCATACCATTGCCACTGAACAAGTGGCATATCACTTTACGGATTAGGCATATTCAGCTGTGCCACACCATCGACCACTTTTCAATCTCAGCGTGACTCCAAAACAGAGATTTGTGTATAAGGGTTTTTCATGGTTTACTGTCATTGTGAAAAAAATCCTACCATTTTGAGCAGTACGGCTCACATAATGACAAACAGCCTTTCATTTTGGTGCCACTGGCCCATTTATTGAGACAATAACCGGGATTTAAAGTATGAATGAAATGTTTTCGGTGAGTTACGGCCTTGTGCAGAGTTGTGATGTCCTAGGAAATAGTTGTAACAAGGGCACATAAGTGCTTAGAGAATGTTAATACTGTTTAGAAAAATGAGTCCATTGAGAAGAACAATAACAGGCCTATTCTTAATTACATATATATATATATATACAGCAAAATAAGTCAGCAGTTTTTGGCTATGTTGCTATGCAGCTTCGCAGAAAAATATTGATCGTAAAATAAATAATAGGCAATGTATTTCTTTTCTCTCTTCTCATAAGCTGCATAATTGCACGGATAGATAGACAGACAGACAGACAGACAGACAGACAGAGACAGACAGAGACAGACAGACAGACAGACAGACAGACAGATAGATAGACAGACAGATAGATAGATAGATAGATAGATAGATAGATAGAGTGTGTCTGCAGTTCTTCTCACCTTAAGATGTTTTGCACCTGCTCGTCGCTCAAATCCTCCAGCACTGTATCATTAATCTGCAGCACCTGGTCCCCTGGGAACAGTATCCCATCTGCAGGACTCCCTGCACACACACACACACACACACACACACACACACACACACACACACACACAATGAAAATAGTGAGTGCTTGCATAAAACAAAAACCCAGCTGCACACGTGGGCTCGCACTTTCAGTTTGGATAAAGGGAGATACACACACACACACACACACACACACACACAGTGACACATATGGTTATTCAACATGGCTGACTCAACAGTGTTCAGCAGCGCTCTCCAGGACGTGAGGGGTTACAGTTATTCTGGGTCTCATCCAGCTCGGCTCCGTTCTGCTTTCTCCAGTTATTTATACTCATTTGTCTTCAGGCAGGAGAGCACGAATGAGGCACAGCAGTTCCAGCGTACTCCAACACACACACACACACACACACACACACACCCACCCACACACAAACACACACACACTCACTCACATACATAAACATACTAAGTGTATGTATGCGTAAACACATCCGCCCATGCACACATACTTTCACACACCGCGTCTGTCTGGCAAAGCTCCGTCTGTCCCTGATTTTTGACCAACTGACCGTATCCCACACTGCTTTGCACATGCAGCACACACAGGCTGCACTTGCACATTCTCTGTCTCATGCCAGACAAGCCATCGCTCCCCCACCCCCATCGAGCTTTCATGTCAGCTCTGCCAATATTCTGATCTTTGCATTTTTCACTCTCCCTCCCCTTTCTTTTTTCTCTCCTTCTTCCTCATCCACCACTTTCCTCTCACGTTCACCTCCACATCACAGGGACCTCACTGACTCCTCCCACTCCCAAAGGCATCTTAAACACACACGCCCTCCGCTCCCTTTTGGGATGCACCCAAATCCAAATATGTCTCTCAGGAGAGCACAAATAATGCAAAGGAAACAAATATGTTTTCTACCTGAAGTTGCTCATTTATTATTAGTGAAAAAGAAGTCTGTGTCACTTTCTTCAACTCAATTAATATTATTGTGGATGACCACAAGATAAAAATGCCTCTTCTGTTTGCAACTTAGGAGTCTGATTTCATTAACTAGTTGATTCACTTACTGCTCATTATTATAAAGTGATTGCTATATTCTGCAGTTGCCTCCGCTGAGCCAGTGCTCTGCAGGCAGCAGGGTGAGGGCTGACTGGAGGAGCAGGCGTAGACAGTGAGACAAAACTCCTGTCTCAGCAGGCTAGATTTCTTTCAAAACCCTGCAACCCATCCTACATCCAAATTAGGCTCAGAACCTGCACAAAAAGAGCTCAAGGAGAAAAGGTTTAAAGAACTATTTTGATTTATAAATTGAGTTGCAAATTTTGTGCATCTGCCTTAACCAGTAGTTGAAAACGCTAACAATCAATTGATCATTAAAGTAGCAATATGTGGCAACTGTGCATGCAAAAATTAGTACAGCAGTCCAAATAGCGAGCCATAGACAGGATATTAAATAGGTTCAAATGCTATAGTCTATGGTTGAAGCGAGTTGTTTCCCCCCACACCCTCCCCCGTAGAACTGAGGAAGCTCTGCAGGCTGCAGGCGTGCCACAGGAGGGCAGGACATGCGCAACATCGTAAATTGACAATAGCAAGCCATGATGAGTCCTCCACTGTATGCTGATCAGCTGTTTATAATTTTCAGTTGTCTGTCAATGTAAAGTCAATCCTGTTATCCTGGAAAAAAAAAGCCCACTGCTCTGAAAATACAAACTCTGGACTTTGAATCAAGTGACTGTCTGCCATTAACATATTGCTCAATTGAACCATTATAAGAATCTATGCCTTCTAAAAGATTATAATAATTTTTTACAACTCGTAAGCAGACAATTACTCATTCAGCAAACATTCGGCATTAATCTGAACTCTGATTAACAAGCAAATTAAAACAGTAATTCTGGCCCGGATGGATCACTGCAGCTGCAGTGTTGATGTCAGAGACGTCTCACACACAGATTTCTCCTTTAATAATTATTGAGATACAATGAGCATTTTTTTCTATTTCTATGTTCTTTCTCTTGTTTCTTCATTTAAAGTCAACAAATGGCTCTGCCAGACAAAACAATTTTAAATGAGGTGCAATTACAGCGAGCAATGAATGGATTAATGATTAATGATTAACATCTCTTTTTTATAAAGCTTCATTTTCAGTTCTAACCAGCTGGTCTGTGTACCCCAGCTAGTTAAGGGGTGGAGCGATTGGTTTCAGACAGTTTGTAAGTTTTAACTGTCTGAACCCTATCACCAAATAAATAAATAAATAAATAAACAAGAAAGAGATGAAAAGTATGGGATGAGGGTGTGGAATTATATTTCATAATGAATTATATGTCAATATTAAATCATGTTGATGCTTTGAAGGAACAACAATTGCATTGCCAGTTAATATTAGGTTAGAAAATACAGCACTGGTCTGATCTGACGTGGCTTCTGGTGTAAGGCATGTCCACTTCCAGTCTTTTGAATACAGATGCAGAGGCTGATAATGGTCTCTCTCTACCTCTACTTCCTTCTTTGCCCTCTGCACACTTTCACACTCATTATTTTGCTCTCTTTGGCCATATTTGCACTTTGGTCGTCGTGTATTCCCTGCTGGAATCTTCTCTGTCTATTAAATCTTGTCTTCTCTTATCACTCCTCATTCTCTCTGTCTTTTTGGCAGCAGAGAGCAATTACAGAGCTGGTGGCAGGGTGGGACCCTCCTCGGGGCATTTATCAGCTTATTTTACAAGGTAGATATAAAAGTCATGGATCAGCATCTCCCGTTCTCTGTCTCTCTCTCTCAAAGTTGCCTAAATGAAAAGTGATTGAATTTAGAGAGGGTGAGCAGGTGGCTCTGTTGTTTCTGTGGCTTCTCTGGCACTGTGCCCTGCAGTTTGAATGCCAGGAGAGAGTCAATGCGTGCGTCTGTGTGTGTGTATATGTGTGCGTGTAAATCTGTCTTGCTGCAAGCGGTGCACTGTTGCATAAAGCAGGTGGCCATTTGGAGCAGGAAGCAGGAAAACAAAACGCACTCATCCACGCAGAACACAACATCACCACCCCCGCCGCCGTGTACCTGTGGCGACGTCCCTGACCAGCAGGGGTGCGTTCGTGGTGAGTGTGAAGCCATGTCCAGTGCTGCTGTCCAGGACGGGGTCTCTGGTGATCTGCAGCGTCAGCTTGGCCTGGAAGTTCTGATTGGACAGACTGTTGGAGCGCTGCGACCTCCCATCGCCTAGCAACCGCTCTCTGAGGAGGTCAAACAGAGTCACAGGTTATATGACAAGAGACTAAACACTGTGGTCATGGAGAGATAAATTCAGGCAGATCAGGGTGGGACACAGGCCACTGCTGTGTCCCTGTTTGCTGTCAACTTTAATCACTTTGCACAGGAAATCTATTCTTTTGTTTTACAAGCCACTGACTTCTTTATTAGGTAACAGCTGAACATTAAAAAGTAGTTACAGCTGTGCTGCAGTACGGATTCAACTTCAAATTCAACCAAATCATTTTTCGAACTTCATTCTAACATTTAACTGTATTATGGTATGAGGTCATTTCACACAGCAACAAGAATATTTTCATTATGTCTGCAGACATTTTGTGTTTATCTGCCTCATGGGCATAGGCACTGGCTGATGCTGTTTACCTTAAAATTATAAAATAATCAGCCAATTAATCATCTGACCTATTAATCAGTAGTTGCCAAGATATTTCCCTTTGAACCAAAAAAAAACCTGACCTCATGGTGTCACTAGAGGAAAAGTCAGACGATCACCAAAGTCATTAGAATTCATCGTCCAGGACCATGAAAGCAGGCCAAGTAGCTTTTACTGTATACTTCTTCAAAAATAGTCCCGTCAGCAGTTAGAGAGCATATAAACTGCTATATATCACCAGCTGAAATGCACTCTGGGAACTCACAGTATATCTGTATATATTGTGTTTAAATCTCACAGTGACATCCTCTCCCTGAGGCCTGCTGTCCTGGTCAGCTGATTGTGACATTATGAGACTTTTTCCCAGGAATGACTAACAGGGAGCTCACTGGGCTTCATCTCTGCACCGCCTGCTCCACTGAGAACGAGAAACCACTCAACAGGGGGAATGAAGGGCTCTTGAAAGCATATTTGTGGTCCACTGTGGGGTGTGTTTGTGTGTGAGAGAGGGACAGTCAGGTTTGGAATATGTACTCAGCTATGTGTTATGAATCTGAATGTGTGGGTGTACAGAGGGGATGTGGTGTGTGGGTATGTTTACACCAAGTTAACAAATCAAGCTTAATGTTTCTCAGATTTTACTTTTTCTTACATTTCTGATTTTTTTTTTAGGTTTTCTCTTTTTAAAGGCATTTCTATCAAACAATATAATAAAACAGTTTCTTAGATAACATCAACCCAGTTGTTCAGCTACATTTTTATTCTAGATGATATATACCACACATCCCACACTTCTCCACTATACAGTCTGGCAGCAGGCCCAGAAGTCGGATGATGTTGTTTTCTCTACCGTCTATCCCAGACTTGATTGTTTAGGGTTTTTTTTTTTTTTTTTACTATATAAGTTGGTTTATTTGTTATTGATGCAGTTGTTTGTGTGGGGTCGGCAATTTCTGCTAGACTTGGCTGTGTGCTGCCAACATTTTCTACTGCATACTCAGTTGTTTTCACATCAACACCTTCTCCATTTTCTCACCCAGTTTAGTTTAGTTTATTAAATTTATAAAAAAAGACAGTGTGCAATGACAGTGATCATTTACATGAAATAAAAACATAGTTGAACCAGATTTAGTGGCTAATTTCCATCTGTAGTCCAACACATAACAAGCAGATGCAACAGATAAAATAACATTAGCATTAACCAGAATACACTGGTTGTTAGCTACATTGCTAAAGCTGAAATGATCCATTAACCATATTGTCATTCCCTCTGATGTAACACTCACAGTGGGAAGCTCAAATGTTGTTGTGTTCCAGGTTGTCAATAAACATAGACAGCCTGACGATTGATCAGCAACTGAAAAGACAATGGCTAGTTTAAAATCTGGAGGGACATATTTCAAGCTAAAACAACACTGGCTAAACTGTAAATTAATTCTGAAACATACGTCTTGGGCAGATTTATTTTTAAAACCCACTAGATGTAACTGAGCTTACCCTGTAACGTTAACTGTCTTGCTGTCTCTGTCTCAAGTATGTAAGCTAAGCAGCTAAAACAGTGTTGCTGGTATGTTAGCTTAGAACAAAGTAACAGTCTAATCTTACATATTTTTCCTCATTATCTGTGTGTAATCTGTATGAACACCACAAAGAAATATGTGTTCCGGTGAGCAAAATGTCACAAGATGTCACTGATTTAACCAGAACATTTCTGGGGTCAGATGAAGAGACAACAAGACAGCTAATGCTACAGTTAGCATACAGCGCAAGCTTGATTACATCCAGTGTGTTTTACTTCCGGGCTTAGCGTTAAATAAATGTGTTCATGATGTGTGTTCATATTTCAGAATTAATTTGCTTTTTCTATCGTATCGTCTAACACTATCAAGCGGTAATGTTAGCTAGTGGTCAAATGCTAAAATTAGTTGTCATATAACGTTACTGACGTCACCAGATCATTTCAGGTGAGGGGACAGCAGGACAGTTAACATTAGCGTTGGTCTACATTACATGCTTGATCACATCCAGTGTGTTTTACTTTCAGGCTTAAATAAATGTGTTGATATTTCATAATTAATTTATACTTTTCCTATCATATGGTGTAACACTAACAGTGATGTTAGCTTGTAAGTGGTTGAATGCTAATGTTAGCTGTTGTCTCATAGTAGCTATATGTTATTTTCGCTTGAGGTATAGCCCGATGAACCTCCAGATTTTCACTATTTGTTGTCTTTTCAGTCGCTGATCAGCCAGGAAGTGATGAAATAATGATTTGTCAGATTTTTCGCAACCTGTAACCCAGTGGTACGACATTTGAGCTTCCCACCCTGAGCATGACATCAGAGGAAAATGGCCGTCATGTGAATATGGTGAGGTGTCAGTATTCATGTGAAAATTTGCAAAATTTCACTGTTTGAAAACATTTCCTGAACTCTGGAGAGGATCTTTGCCCTGAGCTGTGACATTCTGTACCTGCTAAGTGACTCTCGGGTGCGACGTATTATTGTTCCCACCACCTGCTGCACCCGACTGGCCCCCCGAGCTGGAGACCTGCTCCTACATCGCTCCTTCTCCTCCATTTATCTAAAGAGATAAAGACAGAGAAGTGTATAAGTAACAGACATAATCCCAACAAGCAAAACACAGAGAGACATGGCAAGGAGATGAAAGGATTTGGAG
Organism: Lutjanus campechanus; assembly: GCA_027495735.1. Classification (NCBI taxonomy): domain Eukaryota; kingdom Metazoa; phylum Chordata; class Actinopteri; order Lutjaniformes; family Lutjanidae; genus Lutjanus; species Lutjanus campechanus. The sequence goes on from JAJHUR010073272.1 coordinate 10,967, forward strand.
GGAGAAAATAAGTTAGAGGCTAAACTCTGTCTTGTTGGACTGTGCGTTCAGCGGCACAGTTGTGTTCCAGCTAAATTAGCATCTTGTCTGCTCTGTTTTTATATTCAGAGCATGTAGCCTGCCTTGAATACGATGAATAATCAGATATGTGAACGGAAAGCAAGAAAGGCCGAGAGAGAAAAGGAGAGGGGCGGAGTGTCGTCAGCATGAACAACAACACATGTCACACACATTTGCCTAAATGACCCGATTCTCAACAACAACTGCACCATCGCATAATAACAGATTCAAACAGAGTTCAACATAAATCTGCTACAATCTGCATGTTTGCTACAACTCTGCAGCTGTGCACTTTCTGCTTAGCCTGCCCTTTAAACAGGGGAGTGGTGGAGACATAATGAAGAATGGAGAGCGCAGTCGAACCCCAGGGAGGCAAAGCTGGTCAGCATTGAATCCTGACCAAAGCTCAAGACTTACGACTGCCTTCAACTGTGTTTTGTTTCTGTCAGCCAATCAATACGCTGGCATTGAGCTTCTAAAGCCTCTGATAATTCCTAGACAGGGGTTATTATCTATTGCTGCAAACATACTCTACAAAAGGGGCAGTTTTATACATGTTCATGTGTCGTTCATGTTAGAGGTAACGGCAACAAAGACTTTAGATGGTAGATTTCAGCATGTATTTATTGAAGTAGCTGTAACATTACAGGGAATGAATATCTCTATGTGTTTTTGTGCTCAGCAAATATTGTTTTTGTTTTAGATTAATCTGCCAATAATTTCCTTCATTAATTGATCCGTTGCTCGGTCCATAAAATGTCAGAAATTGCTGAAAGCTGTTGATTGTTGTTTCCCAAAGCCCAAGGTGACGTCCTCAAATGTCTTGTTTTGCCCACAACTCAACAATATTCCATTTACTGCCATAGAGGAGTAAAGAAACCAGAAAATGTTCACATTTTAGAGGCTGAAATTTGTACATTTTTTCTTAAAAAATTACTTAAAACAATGACTCGATTATCAAAAGAGTTGATGATTAATTCAATAGTTGACAACTAATCAATTAATTGACTAATTGTTGCAGCTTTCTTTTGTTTTGCTCTTGTTATGTGATGTACTTCATCTGCTGTATTGGACTGTTTGACCCCACGAAACAAAGAAAAGGGAGGGAAACTTTGGCAGGGACAGAAAGAATAGCGACTTAGGTCTGATCAATAATGGCTAACGATGATGAATGTGCTCCTGAAACCTAATGATCCACATCTTGGCCTCAACAGCCAGCTGCAGAGAGCTTAGTTTGATCAGCTTTGTGAAATATGAAGGAAGCCTCTGCAGGCCAAGACTTTTGTGACGATCTTAATAACGGTTTTCTGGCCATCTGCCGCACACTTATATGAGGCAAATTAAAATGTGTCTTTGTCCAGTACATGAGGAGGGTAGAGTCATTACAGCACAATTACCTCACTGTACTTAACTTCTGAGTTATGGGGAAACAATGCACACTGCACTGTAATCAATAGAGGATGTTAAGCAGCGTTGCTGTGAGTAAAGTCATGAGATATTTCATGCTGAAAAAACTTTCATGCACTATGATCTTTTCACATTTTACCCAGTTGTGTGACCTCTATAGCATCTAAAACATCTTGCAATGATACAATCAAGCAATTAAAATTTTGGAAAAGATCACAGCATCGCTATGTTTTTAAGAGATTAAATATGTTAACTTTGGACGCTTTAATTGAATTTTCTCCTCTTAAACTCATCTATAAAATCCTTCATAATCACGCTCCTCAGGTGCTCATTGACCTTGTTGTTCCACTCAGAGCTTCAGACTCAGAAACACGGAAACATGGAGCATACAGTGGGAATTTTCTCTTCTGGGGAATTCCTAACCTACAGAACTCAAACTGGATCCTGACTGGGATCATTTTCAGCTCAATCTGAAATCATTTTTGTTGTCGTGAATAATCTTGTTTTATGCCATCAACCTATAATTTTTTGTATTTGTATTGTCCTGTCTGTATTTTCTTATTGAGTTCTGAATTTTGTGATATTAATGTACATATTTATTGTTGAGTCTGTGTTTTGTACTGTTTCTTGACGTTTTTGTGGGTGGAGCTTATGACACATTGTGGGTGGAGCTTAGGTGGAGGCAAAACAACTCCCAAAACACGTAACACTGTGCTGGTACGTGATTCGAAGCTATCTGCGATTGGCTGAGTCCATCACTGGTTGGTTTTTACGGGTGTTTTTTGTCAGTTTATTTTGCATAATTTCATGATCTGCACGAGTGACAGGCGCTGCAGTGAGAGGAAACAGCCTGAAGAACCAGACCATTTTCACATCTAGTGCGGTGAATTAAGGATTTATTTTGACCAAACCAAAGCTGGGGATTCTTATGAAAGTGGAAAGAAGAACCAAGCAGTTTTGGTGAGCTTAGTATCTGGTCAATCTTACCACGTTACCATAAGTTCTATCAGATAGAATTTCTCTTCTCCTCAGATAAAAAAAGAGCCACAACTACTTGATTCTGGCACCCAACAACACAGAGGAATGACATTTAATTGGTTATGTGCAGCTAACACCGTGACGCAATCATGATGTTGGTGCTAAACAAGTCAATAAAAATAAACATTAAATAAAATAGAATACAACATGACAAATGACAGCAGCTAAAACAGCAGGGTTTCAGTTCAACTCTGTTGATGTGATCGCTGGTTGCAGGCCAGCGACGACGAGCCTTGCTCAGTAGTAGTAAAGCATGCAGTGTAGGTCTGTCCTTTAAGAGGATTAGAGGCCCTCGTTCTGCACGGGCCACACTGGTCAGGGTGTCACTTTAGCACCTCCCGCTGATCCGGATTGAGGCAGATTGACGTGGATGAAGAGGGATGAGTGAGGCTAGGTAGCTGACATCTGCACATGAGGAAGTGTTCGATCATTGAGAGAAACAGAAACCGACATGTCAATGAAACGTGTTTGACTGCTCGTGCTGTGTGCATGTATGTGCTGTAGTTCTGCAATCAGTGCTGAGTCAGGTGGTGGGGTTTTTTTGCTGTCATTCTCCTTCTTTCTCTCTTCTGTCTTTTATTTTCTCCTTTCTTTCTCTCTCACCCTCACTGTCCTTGCCGAGTCAGGTAGTCGTCTCAGATGTCAGTCTCTCTGGGCAGCAGCAGCAGCCATTTTTATATATGTGCTCATCCTAAGTACCCGATCAAGGGGTTTAGTATCCTCACTCTTTACACCTTTATGTCCTTACTAAAGCAGATAGTTAAGCAGGTGTACAGGCTAATAATACACATTAATTACTAGGGTTAGGTTACTAGGTAATAGCAAAAAATCATGGTACAATAGTGCCATGATAAGAAGTCCGCGATATGACATTTATCGCAATATTACATGCAAAATATGTGAATTCTGCTGCTAGGGGTTTCCCACATTTAAACAAGAACAAAAGTCGCAGTTTGATGACATCATGAAGTAATGTGGGATCATGGGAGTTGTTATCTTCACTTTTTTTTAAAAACACCATAGCTGATGAAAATCTATCTGACGTGACTCGGGCAGAAATAATGTTCATGGACGAGGTACCGTTAAAGTTTTAATCATATTATTCAATTAGTCACATCTCATTTTCCTTCCTTAGTCTCTGATGTTTCTGGACATAGAGCTGCAATGATAAGTCAGTTAGTTAATTTAATTTTTAAAGAAAAAATTCTTTGATTTCAGCTTCTTAAATAAGAATATTTTCCAGTTTCTTTAGTCCCCTATGACAGTTAACGGAATATCTTTGGGTTGTGGACAAAACAAGACTTTTGCGGATGTTATCTTAGTGATCAACATTCTTCACCATTTTCTGAAATACTATGGACCAAACAACTAATCAGTTAATCCAATAGATTAATAGATAATGAGAACAATCGTTAGTTGCAGCCCTATTTCCTTCTTTAATAAAATAAAATATGAGTAGCCAGCCATGACATATGCATGCACAAATGTTGTCATGAACTGTCTCTGGTAAATAACTGTAGAAACTGTTGAACAATGCAAAACAAAAACAACGCAGCAGTCAGTAACAGTCCATTTATATAATAAAATTAAAACAAAAAAGAAATAATTATCATGTAATAAAGCAGTAGATATTGTCACAGTCCGGTATTGAGGCATTTTTTATCGAGATATTCAATATGTTGTTACATCCCTTTTAATTACATGTGGTAATCTTCTGGAAAAAGGCAGAAAAATATTTGACTTGCATTCTGTCTTCAAAAAATCAACACATTCAGGAGCTCCAATCTTGTGTGCATATTTTAAGACAGCAACACAATGTCCCACATTTTAACTAAAGACTGCGAGAGAGTGACTCACCGTGATGTGGCTTGTCTCTTCAGGACTCCAGAACACAAATACCCTCTCGCCCTCTGAGACATCAGCTCTGCGGCCCCTCCAGGATTGGCTGAAAAGAGGTGGAGGGGGGTCCTTGTGATCATCAGGGCCAATCCAAATCTGGTGCGGCCACCTGTGCAGAGCAGAGCAGTGCTATCAGGGAGACCTGTCAAATCCCATAAACAAGATCCATAACCACAGGACGGTCGGCGGGTTTATAATTAGATTGAAGCGTGAAAGGAAGTCTGATTAAGTTGTATCAGCTGTATCTGCGTTGGATTTTTTTTAACCTACTTATAAGAAACAGAGCTACACTTCCAGCTGTTGATGTTTTCAGAGCGAACACGCAAAGTATGTCAAGCACAGCAGATGTGAGTCCAAGCCAGTTATGTGGTTGTGGTTTTCTAAGAGGCCCCTCCTCTGGTCCCCAAGGCTCTTTCTCTCCCTCTCTGCCTCTCTTTTCTCTTGCAGCCTCAAAAGCACATGGCGATGTAGAGACGAGGCACTCCATCTCCGTCTGGTTGTCTAAATTAAAATTTCATACCGCCCAGTTCAGTTAACAGTTCTTACTGGGGTGCGCTCTAAAAGCAAAGAGGACAGCCTGTGAGAGAAACGCTGCCAGGCAGACAGACATCTTGGCCAGTAATAAAAGAGGACAAGTCTTTCATATGAACATCAGGGCAGATATGGCTGAAACCTTAGCTGGCCTCTGGTTTGGGGCAAAAAAAACACACTTGGGGAATGCTTTGTTGTAAAAATCCTGGCTGCTGAATTAGGAGAGACACTGAGTAAACATTCTTGATCCCGTCTAAGGAAACCGCCTCGTTTTGCACTTGAATGTTGATCTGTGAAGTAAACTCTCACCCTTTTATCTACAAGAGGGAGCAGAAATCAAGAAAATTGGTAGTCCCATCTGTGCAGCTCTTCCATCAGGCCCTGTGTCCTGCACACAGAGCTCTTTCACAAGGCCCATGTGTCCCACTGAAAAGGACCTAGACCCACACAGACTGCAGGGCACATGAATAATGCATGGGGCTAATGCAGCTAGCTAGGCCTACGACCGCCTCCTTCTGCCACTTTGCCAACACAGAGTGAGGAGAGAGACACACGGGAAAGACGTATGGGGGGGTTGCAGGGGTGAGGGAGAGGTGGGAGAGGGGAGGGTGGGCTCTGAGAGGGGCTGAGAAAAGGGGAAGAGAATTGGTCAAGGCAAAAGAAAAGAGAGAAAGGACAGGATATTGGAGTGGGGGGAGGAGAGGGGGAGAATTTTAAAGAGGGTGAAGAGGGCAGCGGCAATGAAACAAGCGAGTGAGGCTGCAGGAGGAGAAAAGAAGGAACAAAAGTATCTACAGTGAAGACGTAAAAGGAGAAAAAAACTGATCAATGCAGCAACTCTCCACCAACTGAGAGCACACAAAGCCAGGCGGCGGCAGACATTGATGTATGGTCAGCCACTAAATAAATAAATATATAAAACAGCATTGTTACCATTTGTCACACTGCTTTTATTCTGCCCCTTTTCCTCTAGTAGAATATATAGTGTCCTAAATGAAGAGATTGCATCCTTCTGTCTAATGATGTGACAGCATTTTCATCTGATCCAAGACAGTAAAGCCTGTGAGTCTGCGAGCTGGTGATGAGTCTGCTCCTAATCTGGCCCTGAATCAATAGTAATCGTGAATCCTGAACACTGTCGTGTCCTTTAAGTCCCCGAGCTGCCCTCACACACAGCTCATCAGCAGGCAGTGCAGCCTGTCTGGCATTTTACCTTCTCACCCCTCCACCAAATCTTCACCGTACACTGAGAATTTTTGTCTCAATCCCTCTGTTTCGATGTCAGACAATGCCCCCTCCTCCTCTTCTGTCTCTCTCTCTGCTCATTTTCCCACACAATGTCTCTCTGTCTCAGACAAAACAGTCAGTTATTCAATCCTGTCGCCTGCTTTGAGCACACATACAGTTCATGGAAGTACTCCTCTCCTCAGGGGTGGAGAGGTGGCAATGAACTGGCAGCTTCTGTGCAGCCAGCTGGAGAGAAAACAGACCAATTAGCACTACCGGGCCAGACCGGGCCACGGCAGGTCACACCAACCAGGAGATGGCCCAGGGAAGCTGCATTAGGATACATGAAGAGGGAAGGAACAAATGCCCAGACACTAGAGTCTGACTGATACTGGATTTTTAGGGCTGATGAAGAAATTGTGATGATTATATATTGGCCGATACTGAAAGGATCCCTCATATGTGGTTATCCAATCAAAGATATGTAAAGGCAGAATATGCATGATTTGTCAGCTGCAAAAAAATGGTTGATTGTTGAGTCTCCTTCCCAGATTATCATTTAGCGCTGGAAAAACATTCAGAGCACAACAAAATAATAAGTAAGTATCAGAGCTGAAATACAAAATAGAAAAGAGATATGTCTGTTTCAAATGATGCAGAGGGCACAGCTCAGAGTCAAACATTAACCCAAAGAGGAAGAGGAGGAGTCAAAAGTTTTTGACAACAACATACATGACGATGCTGGTGCAGAAGTGTTGCCCTCCTTGCCCCTGCCCGTGAGCCCCCACTGGGCCTACAGACTTTACATTGAGATGGAATCACATATTTTTTTTAAATCACTTTTCTCAGCTCAAGGAAGGTTTTACACACATAAAACTTCCCATGGGTCAAAAAATCATTATAGAAATAGACATTACTGATCTTGTCAGCAGTTTTACAGACGTCTCTATTATGATGGTGGCTTATGGGAAAAATGCTTTTTGGGCTGCAGGGGAATTTTTCACTGCCATCCTACGAGTGGCCACTGGGAGAAATTGAAGACAAGACTGAGCAGCGTCTATCTATCTATATAATGTATCTCTTGAGAAAGAGGTGAAAGCAGAGGCAGCACTAACTAACTGACGATGAATGTAATTTCCAATCATTTCAGATTTTTTAATCTTTTTGGTTGCGTCCTGCATTTGTGCCTTGTTTGAACTACACTGGCCCCATGTCTAATGATGGTACTGCTCCATTTTGTCCATTCGACAATACAGAGTATATTACAATACATAAATATATATATATATATATATATATATATATATATATATATATATAATACAATGCAGAAATACATACTAAATGAATGCAGAATACAAACAGAAAGCTCCATCTTTATCCAGTACAAGAACAGGACGGGGTCTCTGGATGCAGGCACCGCCTCACACTTCTGGTGAGTCATCGGTGATGACTGAGAAGGATTATTTTTGTTTGTGCGTATGCACTGTTTCTTGGTAAAATCCTGCATAGTTTGCTTTTAACAATAAACTTTATTCTACAAAATTTACATCAGGTCACTGGAACAGTAAACTTTCATTTATTATATATTATTTTAATAATTAGACACTATACTATACACAGAGCCACAAATAGAACAAAAATATCTCTGTATTATACTTGAATTAAGAAAAAGGATGAAAGATATATACCTATAAAATACAATTTAAAAATCAGCTTTTTTTTCCTTCAAGAAAAAAGAAGCGCATGGTCAGTGATTTAAGGTTTTAAATTGGCACATATCAGACAACACGGCTTTGATATCAGGCCGATAATATCGGCCAAACGATGTAACGGTCTGGCTCTACCAGAAACAGCTGCAGTTTTACTAAATAACATAATCCAAGCTAATGGATATGACAATCTGACTGACAGGGTGAATGTCTGTAACATACTTAAATTCTTGTCAATCAGCTGTTCACACTAATAAATGAAGACTGGACTCAGCACTAGGGCACTCTGTTAATGCAGTTACACACACACACGCACACACACAGCTCACAGGCCTTAATATGATAAGCAAGTGGAGCGTTACACAATTGGTAACCAGACTCTAGCAGAAGCTTTGCTCACTGAACGAACAACAGCTTTTATTTAGAAAGGACCAGTTGGCTGCTATTGACATCTTGTTCCCAATCTGTCTCCCCCTCACACACACAAACACACACACACACAAACACACATACTCTGAATACGACACACCGGACACAGCTGCATCACATGAGGCAGAGGGGTTGGTTCACCAACTCCAACAATTCATTTCGGCTCACAGTCGCTGCCAGCAAAGTTGGACACAGAGCTCAGCAAACACTCAGTCCAACAGCAGCACACTTGGCAGAAAATATTGTTTGTGTGTGGATATCTGGATGACTTGAGGTGAGAGTGATTTAGGTTTATGGGAGGCAGCTGGATCGCCTCAGATTTCACAAACGCAAAGTTGTAAATGTGAGGAACAACAAGTAGAGCAGATGGTAAATACTCCAAAGATTCATTTTCATCTCGCAAAAGGCTGCAGACGAAAGAAATACAGATGTTACACTATGCCTTCAATTCAGGGGTTAAACCTCACTGGAAGCAACATTTACATAAATGTCTTGAACAGACAAACAAAAAAGAAATATTTTTCAGGGACATCTCAACTTATTTCAGCAAAACAATGCTAAGACACAATCTGCACATGGCACAGCAATGTGGCTTCATAGTAAAATAGTTTTTTTGTACTAGACTGACCTGCCTGCAGTCCAAACCTGTCACCTGTTGAAAAGTGTGGTGCATTATGAAGCACAAAATACAACACCAGAGACCCTGGGCTGTTGCATGCCTTGAGTTGTATATCAAGACAGAATGAGAAAGAATTTTACTTTCAAATGTTTACTACCCTGTCCTAACTTTTTTGAAATGTGTTGCAGAGAACAATTTCAGAATCATTGTATATTTACAAAAAACAACAACGTTTATTAGTTTTAAGACTAAATAATAATCTAATGTCTTTGTACTGTATTCAATTGAATATAGCTTTTTAAAAAAAGTAGCTGCAAATCACTGCAATCAGTTTTAGAATTGATGTGGTAATAAAGTCCCAGTAGAGTCATTTCAGTGTGTGGTTGTTAATTTTGATCCTCACCTAAGATGTTCCTGTGAAATACCAGCACCTGATCGCAAGTACTGACTGTGTCGGGGAATTCTGTTCACTTTTAGATGCTTTTTTTCTGTTGAGAGGATCAGTGTGTAGAACTCAAAATGGATCATGACGGAAATCATTTTAAACTCAAATTAAAAAATTTTTTTTTTTTTGAAGAGGGATCAGTCATGTAGTCACAAACGATTATTAAGTTGTTATATGTTATTTTTAGCCGCAGTTGCAGCATGGCTGTATTGATGTCATGGTCTGTCGCTCGGCTGGTCGGTCCCCCAGTTTAGTCCAGACTGAAATATCTCAACAACCATTTGATGGATTGCCATGAAATTAGTTTGATAGTTTTCATCTTGGAAATCCCTTTTGTGTCTTTGATAACTGTCAGACCAACGCGACAACAAAGACATTACAGTTAAAGACAGACATCAAACAGCACAATCCTCTGCTACAACATTACAAAGACATGCAAATGACACATCACACAAGGATTCGTTTAACAGAGCACACCTCTGTTATTCCCCGTACCTTCATCCTGATGCTAACTCTTCATCACCACAGAGACAATATGTTACATCACTTAGGATTGCCCAGATGAAGTCTAAAAATTTTGATGATCTAGAAGGTCAAATTTTCCACTTTTCCAGTAAAATATCTCAACATCGAGTAGGTGGGTTTGCACAAAACTGGGACATTCATGGTTGCCAGAGGATGAATCCTAATGACCTTAGAGAAACCCTGACATTACCCCCAACACCACCAGCAGGTTGACATTTAGTCAAAGTAGTATAGTAAAATGTCTCAACAGCTACGTCTATCGGATGTTTGTCGATTTAGCATGATCACCTGCCTTTGCGGACTGAAGTGCTGCTGTGCTGAATAAAATGTGCATGCGATAGAGTTTCGTAAATCTAGAGTTTCCTTTTAGACTCAGCGTTGTGACACTACAAAGGGTACAGTACAGTTATTGTTGTTGTGATGTGGCGTCTGGGTGATGGGTTGGCTGAGACTAGCATCCCACTGAGGATTCATATTGCTATCCAAGTATGCTGAATCCGTTTGTTCCTGACTTGTTATCCGGGTTAATGCTAATAAATAACTTTTCTAACTAATCCAGGTCTGTCCAGTGTGGACAGCAATTAACAGTTACCTAACACAATATCACAGATTACATTTGAAGAAAAAAATGATATGCAATATATGAATTAATATCAATATGAATTAATATGAGTTATCAACCAAACATTTAATTTCTTGCACCATATGTTTCTGTGTATAAGAGGTCAGCAGACAACAAGTCTTGTGACAAAATCTTTTGCCCACTTTCCGTGTTGTTCTAAGTTGAGGGGGAATTCACTTGAATTTTCCCAGTCAGGAACAATTTTTTCTAGTTATTCAGACACCACACGAATGCAGGATTATACTGCAAGTGCTTTATGTTTACTGTTAGCAAATGTTACCGACTAAGTTGATGAAACAGGTATCCGCATGTTAGCATTGTCATCGTGAGCATGTTTGCATGCTGATGTTAGTGTCTAGCTCAAGTACAGCCTCACAGAACTGCTAGCATGGCTGTAGACTCTTCATCTTGATATATTGGCCTTAAAGGGATGTTGTAAACACGCTTAGGCTTTATACAGTAAGCTGAGGTATGCGGCAGTGGTCCATGCTACGTACTTATCCTTGTAAAAATTAAATATCAAAATAACTGAATCATGCACATAAAGGATCAGTGTGTAACATTTAGTTGCAACACCTTGTCCCAGCTTCCCCTTCCAAGCGTTTGGGAGATACAGCGGCCGTGAAACTCATGAATTGTCGAAACATGGCGGTGCAACATGGCGGACTCCATGAAAGAGGAGCCACCCACTTTGTAGATATAAACATCTCATTCTAACTTGGTAACAAAAACACAACATTTTTTATTTTCAGGTGATTAAACATGACTGAAAACATACTTTTGTCAATTTCTGCTGTATTCTGCCAACAAATCCCCATAAATCTAACACACTGGACCTTTAAGTGCACCAAAGACATAATAGAAAAACACATGATCACAGTCTACTGTCACACAATAGATTGGTGTCTTGATGATTGTTGTGTCTGTTGTTCTTTTTTTTCTGGTTATTCCTCTGTTACCTGTCTTCCAGACATAATCACATCTCCTGTTTTTCATGCAGCCTGTCAGCTCATTCCATTAGCATTATGAAGACAGGGCTCACCGTGCGCCGCTCATTTCATTTCCCCTTTGATCAGCGACCTGGCGAGGCTCGAGTTCCCCAGCGCACTATTAAATAATGGGTCTTTTGAAGATTAATAGTGCACTGCTGCATTGTGTTACAGATCTCTATCGATGGTTCTGATGGTTCCGGAGAGAGACAGACAGCAAGACAGACTGAGAGAGAAGAGAGGAAGATCTTGATGTCTGTGGAAAGTCTTTGGAGGTTAGACGGTGATAGATGCTACAAGTCTGGAAGACTGTCTGCCACTTCCTCTGTTGCTGTCTGAGCCAATTTCCTTCAACTCAGCGATCCTTCAAAAACGCCACAATACTGGGCTTATCGTTAAGTAAAAGTAACACGAGGGCAGCCAGTAAGTCAGCAGCTCCAACAGGCCTCTGTGTTCTGGAATAATTCTTACATATAGCTACAGTACCACTTCAATATTTCATTTCACAGCAGAGAATAAAAGAGAACAAACCTGGTTATATAGAGCAGATGATTTACTCGGGCTTTATAATTTTCATACTCTTAATGTTTTACTGTATGTTCACAAATAGAGTTGGCCTACATTATGGCACCACTGCCAGTCAACTGTGCTGTCACCATGGAGCTGTCACATCAATGAGGTCACGTCTCCTTTGTCGTCTGCAGGAGCAACACTGATGTAGTTTGAGGGAAAAATACACATTTACAGCCCCACCTTTGTTCCAGTATCCATCTGGACTGTCCATTAGGGGTTGAGGGGAAAAAAACAGTTTTTAGATGCATTGGAATTCTCTCTCTTTGTGCAGTATTAATCAATGCACAAAAGTCAATAATTGGACATTTAAAATCCAATTCTCAAAATTATGATCGCCTCTAACCAATTTGTAAGACCGGGTTGATGGTGAAACGAGACGGACGTGAACATGTGTGTCATAATTACGCTCTAAACGAGGCTACTTCTTCTGTTTTTGGTGAGGATGTCTGACTGTGAGCAACTGCAGATGGAAACAAGATGACCGGCACCCACTGGCTAAAAAATTTTGCCATCTGTGAATTTGAAAAAAAAGCCGGACAAGAGTGACACTGTAGGCAAGTGGTGTTTTACTAAACTAACCATGGATCATTATAAATGATCATTTATAAATAGAGCTGCAATGATTAGTCAATTAATCAATTAGTCATACTAAAAAAAATTAGTTACCAACTATTTTGATAATCGATTAATTGTTTCAGTCATTTTTTAAGCAACAATGTCCAACATTTTCTGGTTCCAGCTTCTTACCAAGACATGCCCACCCCATCCATCCATCCATCCATCCATCCATCCATTATCACACACCAGTGTAACCCCTGACCTGAATTAATAGTCATTTACAGAGAAAGACCAATATTGATTGATCAGCAGCTTCCAGCAGCAGCTGCAACAATATGAATCACATTCCTGAACACCTTCAGTTATTGATTATTCTAATGATCAGCTGGCCAAGGAGGCACTGGGCTGCTAGAGCAGCAAACACCAGCCCAGCAACACAGCGTGCCCTGGAGACATGGAGCTAAGACTGAAGAGGAGGAGAGAAGAGGGGGAAAGGATGGCTGACTGGCTGGTTGCAGTAAGTGGGCCAGAGGAGCAGTCAGCAGGGCAGATCCAGGCTAATGCAGCCAGGCATCAAGTCTTTCCTGATGTGCAAGTTCTGCCCGTCGTGCTTCTCCTCTGGCAGACTGACCTCGGAGCAGCAGCAACTCCCATCACATGTTGTAGCATACAACCCTGAGTCATAGCACAAAGCCCGCAGCAGTGCCAGGGCAGCCACGCACACAAACACACTCGGTGAACAGAAGAGTGAAAGCAAAACACTGAGCATCCTAGGCTGCACATCACAGCACCAAAATGGCTTTCATTCATGTTTCTGTGTGTGAGGAGCACAAGCAGCTGCATGGTTGGGTAGTAACACATTACATGTAATCAGGGTTACAATAAGAAGTAACTATAATCAGGCGAGATTACATTTGAAAACATGTGAAATTAGATTATAGATACATTGTCGAGGACACTTGATTACATTTTTGATTGTCTTTAAAAAATCTTGCAATTTTAAAAGGCAAATGCTATTTGCACCTATGGCTATTTACATCACAGTGTATACAGCCTAGCATGGCAGAGACAGTGCTATTTGCACCCAAGGTATAAATAGACACTCCGATTTTCAAATTCTGAAAATTTTATTATGATAACTAATGCTCTGTTAAGTCCTGAAAAATGTGTCTGACATACATGTTTTTTAGACAAGGGTTCTACTTTTTGGCTGACCTGGTGGGAGAAAAATCATACAAAATATCACTTTATTTATGTGATCTAAAAGTATTTTGATTAGATTGATTTTTTTTGCCATCCAATGGACTGCATTACTAATTAGCGTAGAATGAGGATGGTTGCAACAGGGGACAGTTGCAGCAAGCCTTATTCCTCCAATCAGAAACATACTGGAGTGATGACACTCCACATACTGCACATACTCAGTCAGACCCACCAGGAACACAGAAGACACATTCAGTAGCTGCTGCTGTATTTATTAAACAAAACCGTCTTGCCCTTTTTCATGAATTAATCAAAACTTAGTTTGAATCCTTGTTTTGTTGACTTCTAAGTGGCATGATTAGCATGTGTCCAGGTCAATGTGTTTAGCTAGCACATGATGTTCTGTCATGGCTGTTTAGCTTCTGGACTGCTGCAGAAATGACCACACCACAGTATTGTTCACCTAGTTTGTGCCACTGAAAATTGTTCCATTCTTCCTGTCTCACACTGAGTTATAGAGGGATTGAATATTATCTTTAACATCTGCACACTGACTCAAGTAATATCTGTATTCTATGCATGAACAAAACTCAGTAAGTGTTATTTAATGCTATAAATATTAGGGGTGTCACAATTCTCCAAACTGAATTTAAGGTATGATTTCTCATTTTCTGTCTGCAGTGATGGCTATTTCATTGTTTGATAATCAAGTTCTCACCTGCAAAAATCCACCATGCAGCCCCCTTTAGGGAGGCCGGCCTTATAGGTAAACTGACTTGTAAAATGTGACGTAGACTCAAGGGTTTGTTGTAGGAAGTGAGTCTCTCCAGCACGTTGCTGCAGTCACAGAGAAGTGCATGCTAGTTAAACCTACTACAAAGAGTTTCTAACTGGCTATGAAACGGTCTCAATTTAATGATGCCTCCGTATGACCTACATAAACAAACAAGAAGATCAGCAAGAAGATTAGCTGTTTCCAGTTATTCTTAATGCCTGCCACCTCATCGTTATGCAAAAAACATACTGGAAGAATCGATCCTGCCTTTGATTTTGATTTGTTCTAAACAGAAATTCAAAACTCATTTCGACTGATTTTTGAGTTTGGATTGAATCCGTGTATAAAATTATCACGAAACAATGCATATTCTCAGAATATTATTGAGACTGCTACATAATCAGTGAAAAAAAACTCTTTGTAGTAGCTTAAATTTGTGAAATTTAATGTATTTTAACATTTTGCAATCATCCACTGATCATATTGCAACTATCCCCCAGGTTGGGATCAGTTTCAACTTCTGCCTTCTTCCTTTTAAATAAATATTGTGGGTGATATGTCATCGTATTTGAATGGCATGAATGGTTATTTAGCAGACAGATGTATGTTTATTATGTAAAGATTTGGCTGATTTAGTCTGAATAGCGTCTGAGTAACTGAGAGAGATGCAAGTGTTGCAGCCATCCCCAGTCTCCCCTACAAAAATTGCCATGTATTTTGTCAGTAACTGATTACATTTCAAAGTAATCTTACCCGCCCAAAAAACCTGAATGAATTAAGTGAATTGATGTCTGTGCATAGTGAAGGCCGTGGTATCGCACGTGTCTAAATGGAAGCGCAATCAGCTTTCATATTAAATCATGTCATGCATTAAATGAAGGCCCCAGAACAGCAAAACGCATTGTTCCGGTCTAGTTGTGTTGCTCTTGTCATGCCTGGCACGGCACGGCTGAGCGCAGGGAAGAAAAGGCTGGAACTGCTGCTGGCCAAAGGATATGAGCAAAGAAACAGAGGAGAGGCGACTGTCCCACATCGCCTACGCCCATTCACAATGTGCGTGTTTTACTACCCAGACTCCCTGCTGGATCCCCCTGCCTCATCCGTCAGGATTTAGTCCGTTCATCTCCAATCTGTGATTTCACTGCGCATGCATGCATCTCCACTATCACTGCATAATAACACATGTGTTTGCAAATATACAGAATTAATGCAATTAAATCGTGCACAAATGAGCAGGATTTTCTGTAATTTTGTATAGTAGCAATTTATGTGACCCAATAATTTTTAATTTAGGTTCTGTGAGTAATCTAACCACGTATCGATCGTGTTTATCGCCCCATAAATGCTTTATAAATACCTTTAAAATAATCAATATTCATCATCGCACTGACCAAACATTAACTTTGATCGGTGGTCGCGGCCATGCCCATCAAACCAGGAGGCTTAACAAAGAAAAAAAAAGGTCAGTCTTTTGTTGCTTCCTTTATAATTTTAATCGGATTTAAATCTCCACACCGCCTCGCTCAAACCGGGACACGAGTATCGCCTGCAGGCGTTATGGAAACGACCATCGGTTCATTTATTCATGTCGATGTGATAAATATCACCCAAATGGCTCAGGAATGGATGCAAGGTGCAGCCGGAGAGCAGCCGGGCGCTCCTTCATCATCAGACAATAACACCGGGAAATACCGAGAAGAAAACTCACCTCGTGGTCTACGGAGGAGACAGGCAGACAGACGGACCGGGAGTCTGGGAGGAGGGTCAGCCCCTAAAAAGACCACTGATGCGGAGAAAATCAAGCTATGTTTGTTAAAAAATATCCGCGGCGTCCTCCTCGAGCCGGCTGGTGATGGTGATCTGAGTGTGGGGGGTTTGGCTATGTGCTGGATGCTGTCATCGTACTGGGACTGCTGCTCTCTGCCTAATCCTCGGCCCTGAGCTCAGAAATAACCAACCCACCCCCTCCCTCTGTTCGTCTCTTTCCTCCCTGCCTCCTCCGCTGTCTGCCCGAAGGACCCCCCCCACTCCACCCACACCCGCCTCCTCCTCCACTGCAAGGTCAGTCAGTTACATCTAATAATAATAATAATGATGATAAAAACATTGTCACATTTGATTATGTAATTGTCGCTGTATTGGTGGTTTGTTTTTTCTGTTTTTGTTGGGATTTTTTTTTTCAGCCAACTAATTTTGTGTTCCTGTATGTGTCCAAATGTATAAAGGTTGTTCTGACTCTGAATTAAAACTAATATACTTTAATCTTTATTTATAGGATTATTGTTTTATTCCTGATTATGCCTGACGTGTTGAGTCAGCTCTAGGGACTGTAACTAATGAACATTTTCATTGTCAATCAGTTGTTGGGTTCATAAAAAGGTGAAAAGTACTGTTTCCCAAAGCCTGGGGTGACGCCCTCAAAATGTCTTGTGTTGCCCACAACCCAAACATATTCATTTTACTGTCATAGAGAACTAAAGAAACAAGATACATCCACATTTGAGAAGGTGAATTCAGAGAATTTTGACTTTTTCTTTAAAAACTGACTCAAAACGATTAATCAATTTTCTAATTCTTGGCATTTAATGTAGTAGTTGACGACTGATGGAATAATTGACTAATCATTGCAGCTTTAGTCAGTTTACACCAATGAATCACCTTTATCCAATGGCCACCATAATTCCAAACACAAATAGCCCATAAACAGGGCTGGATTACTCACCTGGCAGAGTAGGAAACTGCCTCAAAAGACCCTATATTAATTGTGTGTCAGCAAGTTGGTAGTTATTTAACTAAATGCTAATTTGTTTGGTGTAATCACAGAAGTTAATTGTTACCAAGGGATTTTTTTTAATCTGGTCTATTTTTAAAAAAAAAAAAAATAAAGAAAGACACATAAAGGAACACACTTATTGCCACCGCCTCCAAGCAGAACATTTAGGCATAAAGACTAAATAACGATGAAGGACAAATACAAATCCTAAATAACTAAAAATAGATAATAATAATAATAATAATATATTGATTTTATTTTTGAATGTCAAAAAACTGCTACTACTACTACTACTACTAATGATGATGATGATAATAATAATAATAATAATAATAATAATAATAAAATATATATATATATATATATATAATTAAAAAAGAGGCATACATTTTGTAACTTATCCAAGAGTCAACTAATCATTCATTTATTCAGTCACAAGAAAAACTAACAATATAGCCTAAGTAATATTTCTTTTTGTCAGATTGAACATACATTATTATCCAAACGTGACCTTAAACTTAAGCTTTTTCTACATAGATGAATATAGTTAGTTTTCCACTAATTAACGTCCTTTATTAAAAACTAGTCGACGTGCTGTATTATAATTGACTGCTAAGTTTAGGATGCCCCATTTACTTTTTGCCTTCCAGAGATTGCATACCGTTTGTCCCTCTGTGTTTGCCGTCGTTAATCGTCACTTCCGTTTCTACGCACTTCCGGGTAGATTATTTCATCCATGCTCTCGAAACGGTGAATTCTCGACACGAAAGGCAGATTGAAGAACCCCCAGTAAAACCACTGCTAAAATGTTCAAACTGGAAGGACTGGGACCCAAAATGGACCCGGAGGAGATGAAGAGAAAAATGCGACAAGACGTCATCTCGTCTTTACGAAACTTTCTTATTTACGTCGCCCTTCTTAGAGCCAGTGAGTACAGGAGGCAAATGACATTGACATCCAGCCAAATAACTAATATTACAGACATTTTAATCAATAGCCTTTATTTATTGGGTTTTCTTATCCTTAATAAGAACAATAATAAAACTATAGGCAAACATATAAGCAACAACAAAATGAAGAAACAGATAAAAGTAAAATACAGCTCAGGTCAATAAACATGTATATGAGGTTACAGATAGTCTGTGTTGCAGGTAAGTCACAGGTTACAGGAAACTCCTTGTAATCTAATTGAAGAAAGATCAGGTCCAAGATAGTTTAGACATTGTAGAACTAATCTGCTTTGATATTTAAGTATAATTTTACTCCAGCAGGCAACAGAAGGGCCCCTATCACCAGTCCACTGTAATCATTTGTTTTTCCTTGCAGCCAAAGTAAGAACCATTTTGACCATTTCACTTAGTATTTCAGACCAATACTTCTGCATTTTCCAACATGACCCTAGGCAATCGGTTAAGGGTCTAATTTCAGTTTTATGTTAGAGACACAGAGAAGAATGTCTGGAATTAGAGAGTATCTGTATACAACTGACATTGTTAACAGACTTTCATCAATATTTAGGATATAGTTTGGTCACCTCATACATTTTCTTGCACCAAAGGAAATGCATGTCAAAACTTGTTGATGTTAAATATGAGGCTGCACGATGTTGCAATTATTTGGACAGATTGCGATTTGACTCACAGTTAGTGAGAATGATCATTTTTGCATCACAATTTTTAAATTTTCACTGGACAAAAAACTTGAAATTATGTGACATTTGCTGGGGTCTGTATCAAATGAACATGTCTGGAGAGCAAGATCTGTGGGCAGGGGCATCTCTGCAGCACTACAATAGCTCATCATTATGATGTTTTGTCACGCATTTTTCTTTTATCAAACATTGCAGCTTCTGTGACTTGGATATTGCACTTGACCATATTATGATTTCAATAAAATTTCAATTAATTGCCCAGCCTTAATTAAATGGTATACAATATCTCATTTAGTGTGATATAAACATCACAACATTAGCTGTCTTGTCATAATCCCAGATAAGATAAATATATCACAAAACTCTCTCTACTCACTCTAATTGCACACATTCAGAGCCCCAGTGGGAGACAACTGAACTGAGCTGTGACAGATTCTCTTCTCGTTGTCTCAATAGAATCTAATTATCTGTGTTTTCTCTTGTTTACAGCTCCATATGTGTTAAAGAAGCTGGACAGCATATGAACGCAGCAGCTGGTCTCTACCTCCACCATCCACTGATAGTTTACTGCGTCAGAGACACTATGGACCATCATCAGCAGGCAGCGGGGGACATTACAGCGAATCCTCCTGGTGAAGACGACTGGTGTCTGTCCATCACTGCACCCGAGGAAACCCCTTGTTCTCATCTTTAGTCTTTGATCCTTGTTTATTTTTAGTCTGCCTTTCTTCTTAAGCATATTGTGAGCATTGTTGAATGCACAGTTTGATGGCATGTGTGTGCCTGCTGCCATGTTCACACAAGAAAGGGAAACAATGTTTATTTTGTTGGTTACATGTTCAGTCCTGCACACATGGAATGGAAACTGTTTGACATTTTGTGATTGTGTGCGCCAAAAATGTAGTCGCCAAGGCAAACATTTTTGAATATTTTCATTAATGTTTTAATGTAAACATGAAATCACTGAAAATAAAAATAGAGGACAAGAAAGGAATGTGTCTCACTCTCTACACTTGAACTTAAAAACAGCTAAAACACCTTAAATTATTCATTTTAACATTGACACTACAGCAATCTGTGTTTCAAGTTGAAGACTGGCCTATAAATGCATTTTTATTTTTACCCAAGTTTTAATGCTTATTTATAGTGTAGGCCACGGTGCTCAACAATACAGTGAGGTGTTTTTTTAATCTATGTCTTTAATGTCAGTTTCTCAAAGTCTGAGACTGTGGACCTCTCAGACAGAGTTTGGAAAAATGCACCCTCCCTTAGTTTACTTGCACAGATTCACTTAATTCCTGCATGTCTATAGGACTGTGATTGTGTTATTTGATCCCATAGGCAACTTCAGACTGCAGTAAATACATTTAAAAAGGTTTGTCCAAAGACATTTGTTAGATTCTGACTCTGGGAAAGTGGGAAAAATGGTAAAAGAAAAAAAAAATCCAGTCTATCTCTGAACTATCTCCAACTAAATCACACACATTTAGGCTTTTGTATACAATCTCTTAACTAATAAAATATTTTTCTCTTCCATTCACTGAGCCTCACCTGGAACTGTTCACCTAACTAGAGCCATAAACTCCAAGACCACTGCAAACGAAAAAATAATCATAAGCATCAAGTGTTTTGTTATTTTTTATACAACATTTACATATATTCAAAAAAATAAAATAAAATAAAATAAATAAATAAGTGGTTGATATGTACCATGAATAATAAAATATATTAAATTAAATTTTAATTGTGGTGTACAGTGACCATTGCAAGATGACAGATTATTTTAATAGATTTCTCAAAATTCTACACAAATGTAACCTGATCCAAATGGTTCACATTTAACAATTTGTAAATAAATGAAGAAGAATGTCACAAATATTTGTGAGATGAACAGGAAGCTTTTTTAAAGCAAAAAGGATTGTGAAATAACTGAAATATTTATTCAAGTTGTGATGTATGCATTTGAAAAAGGTCATTATAGTTAAGTGAATGTAAATTAAAACTAGGTGAGAAAAACATTTTAGATAACTGAAATAAAATAAAAATTTAAGAATTAAGAGAAAAATTTTAACTAACTGAAACAATACTGTGGACTAAAATACACAGGAAATGTCTTTAGTCTCAAGTCGGTCTTTGCCTTCTCAAAGCGTTGTATTTGTATTGTAATACCTATTCTGAACTTCTTAAATCTTGCCCCTGACAAATATTCCCTATATTATAATTTTAAAAAAACTAAAATTAATACTGAAATGAATAAAAACTAAACATTTTTAAACAATAAAAAATAAACTGAACATGGAAACTAACTGAAACTAAACTGATTTGAAAACAAAAATGAAAAATAAAATAAAAATAAAAACTGAAGTATAATAAGTCTGTTTGAAACCCAAAATTACGCACAAATTATTGCACACATTTGTAAATCTTTCATTTGTAGCTCATGTAAAACACATTTGTGACCATTTTGTGTCTAATCTCTCTCCATACACTTCCGCCACACCACCAAAAGGGGGCGGTGTTGTTTTACTCTGAGGGTCGATCACTGATGAGACTACAAAGTGATGGAGGCGTCGGCAGTGGATGCTACAGCGGGCTGGCTGTGTGAGCGCTCTGAACCAGTAACATTAATAATGATAATACGGAGAAAAGCTACAGTATTTTATATTTGAGTTGCAGCGGTGGGAGAAGAAGCGCTGTGCGGATATCGAGGCTGTTCGTGGAGACAAAGGTGGAGACCGCGCCGCATCCTTCCGTGTTATTGTTGGAGCACCAGGCCCGCCCAGACTCCAGAGCATCAGTAGGAAACCCGGCTACAGCAGACAATACACTGCCCTCTGCTCGGCGGGCACAGAGGAGGTAGGCTGTGAAATGTCAGAGTCCAGTCAGCCTGACGTGGGTTTCAGCAGATAAGATGTGGAGAAGGAGGAGATGCTGTTCCTGAGCAGCTGTAATGACCTTCATTGTGTTGATTTATCACCAGCAGCACCACCCATGCTAAAAAATAATATCTGCAGTATTAAATAACAACAAACCACAGCCTGTTATGGACTTTCCAGGTCATTTCCAGCACATTTTCAAGCAGCTCAACCACCAGCGCCTCCATGCTCAGCTGTGTGACTGTGTGGTGGTGGTTGGAGGTCAGAGCTTCCAGGCTCACCGCTCCATCCTAGCAGCATGCAGCTCCCACTTCAGGGCTCTCCTGAGCTCCAATGACAGCAGCGGTGATGAGGTCGGAGGACCAGGATCCGACGCGGGTGAAGGTGGAGGCCCCAGTGTGATGGAGCTAGATCCAGAGGTGGTGACCCCAGAGGCCTTCTCCACCTTGCTAGACATGATCTACACATCCACCCTCTCTCTAGGGGCCTCCAATGTGATGGATGTGCTGTTGGCGGCATCGCACCTGCACCTCAACACGGTGGTCAAAGCCTGCAAGCTCCACCTGTCCCGGAAGAACTTCCCCGCGTCGCCGCCTAAAGGGTGGAGGTCAGTGCAACAGCAGGCAGAGAAGTCGTTGGAGGAGGACATAGATGAGGAGGATGTAGTGGTGGAGGTTAGTCAGTCTGGTGGGGTTGCAAGCAGT
>JAJHUR010073273.1:0-21440 GCA_027495735.1 Lutjanus campechanus
ATACTTTGGTTTGCTTACCTTGAAAGAAAAAAATCAATACCTTATAAAAATAATCTGCGGTTAGCTACAAAAGTAAACAACATATCCAAGCTACTAAATTTTTCATCGAGCCCAGGGGCATGAAATTTGAAGCTGCCTATATTTCAAAATGGGCTTCATCCGTCCTTGCTTCCCTGCGGCGGTGTTATCTTTGATGCAAGTCATTCATGATTTTTTTTTTTTTCCATCTCTGAAAACGTGTGACCAGACTTCAAACGTGCCTGAGCAGCCACACACGGCACGTTTTTTTTTTTCCTGCAGAAACTCGCCTCAGGGCTGATGAAGAAGATGAGGACGGTGATTGTTGTGGTTTACATTTTAAGTTGGTTCAGGTTTTAACAGTCCAGCTGATGCAAGAGACAATTATTGTAGATTTAAATGCTTTTTTTGTTCTTCCAAATGTCAAATTCTGGCCTCAGGAGCTGATTACACTGTAGATGTGAGCTGAAGTGAAATATACCTGAAACTCTTTACTAAACTTGGATTTCTTGAGGTAGCCCTTCCTAACTGTTTCCTCCATTCACCATATGCTGTTGGATTGAGCATGACGTCATGCTGCGTTCGTAACACCCAGGAGTCACAGCAGAAGCACAGCTTAAAGCGAGGTGTTAAAGGGGCGTATTTGGTGCAAAAACACCCTGTTTCCTGTCACCGAGGTGCTGAAAAGCGACTCCACACAAGTGCACTCAAGTTGAATAATTGACGTTGAAGTTGGGTAATTGACATTAATCCTGCGGTACTTATTTTTCCATCCTGATAAGCATGGATGACCCTGCAAAGGTGAACGTATTCTGAATGCTGAATGGAACGCTGCCGCCTTGTTCCGCAGTGATCATCTCCTCAGTGTATCTTCAGAGCAGATTTGCACTGGTTCAGATTATTTATGAGACGAGCACTTCAGCGTTACGGGGGAACATAACCTAGAGCTGAGAGGCACAGCAGAAGCTCACATCGGGGCTCTCCAAATGTTTTCCCACTGACTCATCTTCAGAATCATTTTCTATTGACTGTAGCGGGCTTTGGTCAGAGTAACCAAGCGTGCCGCTGATGGTGATGATATGGTGTCTAATGGCTGTGGCTAATGAGCTGCTGGACGTGGAGGAGGAGCGTCAGTGGACACCAGCAGCTGTTTAGACATCCACACTCATTCCACAGTTGTGAAGTAAAACCAGTAATGGAAGAAGTACTCAGATCTTTTACTTAAGCAAACACAGCAACACCACAGTGTTAAAATTATAAGTAAAAGTTCTGTAGTTAAAATTTTACTCAAGTAAAAGTGAAGAAGCATTAGCATCAGAATATCATTAAAAGGTGCTGTATACAACATTTACTTACTCTGCTCTTACTCTTGAGGTCACTGTAAAGAATCAGCATCTCAGTCAAAACAAAAGCACGCTGCGTTTGCTCAAAGTTTGGAGGAAAAGTATCGTCTGAACAGACTGCCCACAAAACACAGATCAAACTGTCTTATTAGGCAGTGCTGATCAAATATGGATCAAGATTATGTAACTACAATTCCTATTTCACATATTTTCAGAAACATATTTTAATGCACTGTTTAGCTGTAATACAAGAAATATTGTAATCAGGAGGCTGCCATTTTGGCTCTGGTGTCCAACTGAGACCCCTGAAACTAAGATGAAACTGTGAAACTAAGCAGTGTTGCTCAAATAAGGATCAAGCTCGTGTTACTACATTGCCTATTCCTGTCTTCTAATATTTTCAGAAACATATGTTAGTGTACTGTTTACCCATAATACAAGAAATATTGTAATCAGGAGGCTGCCATTTTGGCTCTGGTGTCCAAATGAAACTCCCGAAACTCGGATGAAACTGTGAAAGTAGTCGGTGTTGCTCAAATATGGATCAGGATAATGTTACTACATTGCATATTTCTCATCAGTGTTTTCAAAAGAACATTTTAGTCTACTATTTAGCTGTAATGCGAGATATATTGCGACCAGGTGGCTGCCATTTTGGCTCTGGTTTCCAACTGAGATGTCCAAAACTCAGAAAGTTTCCAGAAAGTCCCAAACTTGGCAGTGCTGATCAAAGATAGCTCAAGATTGTGTCACTGCATTGCCTATTTCTAAAATGTTTTCAGAAACATATTTTAGTTTACTGTTTAGCTGCAGTTCTGAGGAAGTTAATCACCAGGCCACCATGTTGAAAATGGACAGCGGGGAAGACGGAGAAGGACTCACACGCACATTTAATCATCCTGGATAAACAGAAGCTCAGATAACAACATGACTTCATTCTCTGCTCAAGATGCCATTACTCCACTAAATCTTTACATAGCAAACAGTTGTTTGGTGTCATCTGCTGAGGCTGAATGATGTATACTGCACTTTGAAAGTACCACAAGTATAACAATGGACCATTTCAAAGTAATATGGATTATAATTATTGATGTGTTACTGTGTTCATCACTTTAAAGTTGCAGCTGGTAAATGTAACTTTTAATTACTTCATGTACTTCATGAGCACCTCAGGAGTTTCTTCTCTGGGGATCAAGAAAGTCTTAACTTAAAGGAGAAATCTGTCATATTTTCTGTAACAAATCCTAGAATGACAGGGATATGTCATCAGATTCACTTCTCTGACAACAACACTGCTGCTGTGCTGTCCTTTGAAATCACATTAGAGTTAAAAGTAATGATTGATCACCAAATTAATAAGTGTCTGTTCATGAGTCGTAAGAAATCATCAATAAACTTGTAGAAGGAGTAGATAACTGTAGTGGAGTTTGGCAGTCAGAGGACAGACATTCACTGAACTCTCAAACTCCAGACTGAGATTTCAAGATAACAGGCTTGGCTTTACATTGATAGACAATTGACGGTTATAAATCGTCTTACAGTGTAGGTCTCATCATTGCTTGTTACTGTCACATTATAACTTTGCATTGGTCTTGCACTCCTGCAGCCTGCCTGAGCTCCATCAAGTCTGGAGAGGAAGGGGTGGGGGGAAACAACTTGCTTCAATCATACATTAAATTGGATTTCATCCTATTTAATATACTGTCTGTGGCTCCAGCTCACTATTTGGACTGCTATACTCATTTTTGAATGAGCAGTTGTTACATATTGCTCCTTTATATTTTTGTTGGTTATATTTTGTCTTATTAATCTGAATTTGCAAAGTAAGTAGTAACTAAAGTGATGTAGTGAGAAAAATGTACAATATTTGGCTCTGAATTGTAGTGGAGTAGAATTATAAAGTAGCATAAGATGGAAATACTCAATACTTGATTAAATGTACTTAGTTACTTTACACCACTGAGTAGGAGGCGCTGGAAATTTAAGCTGAGAAAATCAGTCTTTGATACAGCAAACTCTTCTATTGATCGGTTTAAGCTGCAGCATGGCTGAGAGATTTACCAATACAGCTGAGTATTTCTTCAGAAGAACTCGAAGGTCCCATTTCAGTCTTTCCATGTCTCCAACTTTGACCCCTCTGCTCCACGTCACTGAAACGTGAGCCCACTCCTCTCATGACACCCACAGCTGAGTGAACTAATATTTGTGAAAGGCAGAGCCTGGCTTGGGCTTCCAAACAGTAGTGCACTGCTCTTCTTTATTATAATGGATGCTGGGTGAATTTATCTGAACAACAATCAGGAGGAGGCCCATCCTGTTTATTCAGTGTATACAGTACGTGATGGAAACCATCTCAGAGCGCAGCGGTGTAAAAAGCAGCCTTCATGGTAGAGTAAGCAGCGCGGCAGAGCCATTCCTTCTCCTGGATGGGACTGCTTTGAAAATAATCAGATCACAAGCTCTGGATAGTTGATGCTCAGCCTTGGAGGAGATGATTATTAAAGAGCAAACTCTGGGCATCTGTTGTCACCACACACCACATGGAGACCGTTTCCACCTGCCATATTGTGTGAGAGGACACAGAAATCCTGTTGGAAATGTTCTTGAGACACAGCGAGAATTTAATCAGTTCTGAGACTTTATTTATAAACCGGTCTTATAATCACGTTCACAAGAAGAAATAGATTGCTTGCTTTCACAGATAAATTTAGGAAAAAGGCAGCACTCCGAACCTCATGTTTGAACATTTTGATGAATTTTATGTTGGACCTGGATAAAGCAGTGTCATATATGTCCACGACTGAAAGAAACACATAAACACTAGCCTGCAGACAAGAAATATAGCAGCCACCAATGTAACTGAGTGTCTTGGTTTCACCTAACTGGGCAGATTTAAATTCAGTGAACGTCATTGCAGCAGCTTTTTCTTATTTTCCATCCCACATGTCAAAAACTGATCTTTGCCAGCAACTGACGGATGATAAGTCTGAGCGAAAACACTGCCTCAAACACAGAAGGCTTTTAAATCACAATGGGCCTAAAGCATGAATCATTTGTACACACAGATTTGATCTTAAATTGTGCGTGTGAACTTTTTAAGTGGCATTAATCACTACTTTTCATACTTCCCATTTGTTCTTTAGTAAGATAAAAAATTAAGTGTCCCAGACCCCATGTAAAGGCAAAGTCTTTGTGCTGAGAAATTTTAATAATGATGAAGAAAAAAACGAATATACTGCATGAAAATACAGAAGAAAAATGTATTTATTCATTTAATAATGTTAAATGTTTACACTTAAAGATGATTAAATTAAATTCTCCAAAACCCATGTGTCGTTCTGGAGCCTCAATTTACATGAGAGACAAAACGATCTCATCCACCTCATCTGCAAGTACTCACTGCTCCAGGTTTCCTGGCCTCTTGGGCCTCCCGAAGAGAGATGTTGATAGGTTTGACGTATCCCAGTCCGCTCTTTAACCCAAGGGTCTCTGGGCCACTAATGGTAATCGTCATCTCATTCCCTTTACTGTTCAACTTTTGTAAGAAGGTGCCATATTTACTGTTTTGTTTTGTCATACTTAAAAAAATGCAAACAGCAGTTTACATACATTTTTATATACGTTAATTAACTGTGCACTGGACACAAACCCAGCAACTCTTTTGACACTTTGAATTGGTCATTAATATCCCCCTAATGAAAATGGCCAGCTGAGTATTTTTGGTTTTGCCACCTTACTAATCCTTGCTAATCTATTTGCTGGCAGAGAAATATTGATAAACAATCTATTCTTCTCTGGACATAGAATATTAGCAAATTTTAACACACAATACTTCAGAAACATGCAGTTTTAAAAACACATACATGTTTTTATTTCAATTATATTCAATTGAAGGGGGATTTAAATTGGTGTGAAACAGCTACAGAACATACATTTTGTGGCCTGATTATATTTTGCTATGGACATAATGTCGCGGGCCGGAGGTAGGGGGGAAAGAGGGCCATGGCCCAGAGGCCCCCAGTTAGAGAACCGGTATTATTTAAGACTAGATAACTCCCAAACGGACGTGCGCACGGTCAGCTGCAGACACCACAGACTCATCATGTGCTTCCCAAAGTTCTCCAATTATCACAACAATTCATTCAGTTTACATACCACTGTAGCAGAAGCTGATAAATCTCCAAATCCATTCCCCTTCCCCAGTAGATAAAAATTAAATTCAGTAAACGCCCAAAGTAGCCTTATATGTGATGCACAGAACCACGTCTTTGAACTCTGCAGCCCGCTGGCCGTGGGGAGCACGACCTGGCTGGCCCTGCTGCACCCCCACAGGGAAACCTCCAATTATGGCTCCAATGCGCTCATCCATGTCTGTTAAAAAAGTTTGCACTCCAAAGTTATATATATAAAACTGAAAAGTTACAGCATCCTGCTTACCAAGCATTCAGTAATTCATCATGATAAACAAGGCAGCACACACAAGGAATTATTGTGCTCTGATGATATTTAAAAAGTCATTACATTTATTGTCAGTGAGAATGTATTGAGCTATAGATTTTAGGCAATGTTGTCCAGCCTTAAAATACGTACAGCATATTCTTCCTTGTCAACATTTAAATATAATATAATTAATCTTAATTTGCTGTCCTTTACCTTTTTATTTCTTTTCTTTTTTTTTTCTCCTGTCAGATGTCAGTGGCTCGTTGGTTTGTGTTTGCACACGGCACTCGTATGGATTTATTGAGGAATGTCTGTATGCTAATTGCAAACTTCCGAGCATGAGCATCTAATTTAAAATCAAACGTGATTCACGCTCAGGTGGGTAAGAACAGACTTTCAGCGCATGTTTCAGTGATCCCATGTATAATTATCTTATTTCCTCTTTATCCCTTTGTGCAAGAACAAATGTAAGAGAAAACACTCGTGCGCGATGCTGTGATGGGTGATAACTACCAGCCATCCCTCTGGTTCTGTTGTAGTACTGCAGGTTTATAAATGTGCATCCCTTTAGGACAAGATTAGCTGTTTTCACCCCTTCTGAGGAACTTTAAATGCATGAACTGTTACTTCAAAGTACCTTTATATACAGGCAAATCCTCAGCTCCCAGTAACTTAGCTATAGGTGGTTCCAAAGCAAAGCCCGACTGTTTTAATTTGAGATGCAAACATCATGAGAGTAACGTACATACATTATGTATCAAACCTCATGCATACTGTCAGAAATGATCAGCATAAAGAATACAGAGACCCTTGAGGTCACATTAGCAGCAAATATGAAGTGCATCGATCCAACGAGAGGGTGCATACAAATCAAACAGGTAACAGGCAGTGTGGACAGTAATGTACAGTAGCTGTTATGATACAGATGTTTATTGGATTCTTGGAGATGAACAAGAGGTCAAAGCTGTTTTGCTTATTGATAATTGATGTGTCCAGTGGAGGGAGGTCGAAGAGGAGCATGATCTTTGCGGACATGGGAAGCTGACCAATTAGTGGGAGGGTCTTATGAAATCAATAC
Source organism: Lutjanus campechanus (assembly GCA_027495735.1). Lineage (NCBI taxonomy): Eukaryota > Metazoa > Chordata > Actinopteri > Lutjaniformes > Lutjanidae > Lutjanus > Lutjanus campechanus. The sequence goes on from JAJHUR010073273.1 coordinate 6,880, forward strand.
ACAGACTTTTGTTAGCATCATGATTTAACTAAATTTAGACAAATATTCATACTAGTACAAGACATTCATTTATATATTTGATAAATGGGCATTTAGAGTTTGAATCCCTCTCATGCCGACTCCAGACCATGATAATCAGGCGTCTGATGGGACAATGGATCATTTTAATCCCATGTAGTGTGTCATAGTTGCGACACAACTGATGCTGCATCTGGGACGCCAACAAATGGCCAAACATGTTGGAATTTTTCTGCCTTCCCTGACGTGTTCTGTGATGTTGACCGATTGGAGCAAAAAGGAATGATGTTGTAGGTGCAGTGAGGTGGAACTGTGAAAGAGAGGAAAGGTCATCATTTTTTATCTCCATCATTCTGTGATGGGTCGTGTGTGTGTGTGTGAACAACTGGGCTGGAGCTGCTGTCTGCAGCTAATCTGGCGTACTGGCTAATATTTTTTGTGCACATTTATGACTGTATGCTCAATGACCTCTCACGATTCACCTTGAAAAACCTATTTTATTGACTGTGTTGCTTTATAGTGCTGACTCCTCACTTCTCTTAACCAGGGCTGCAAATCATCAACAACTGCTAGACTAAAATCAAGGCTTACCTAGACTGTTGCAGGCCACATTTTGGCCTTTGTCGTGGTTCAAAAACTGACATCCACAGAAAACTCTGGTCCCATCTAAAACCAGTGCATCAGCAAATTAATTCCATCTCCAATATATGACCCACTAAAGTTAGGCTTGATACGAGATGAATAAATCCCTGCTAGCTTTGGGATGTGTCTGCCCGGTCACCATATTAGAGTGTTCAGGGTGAGAGATGCAGACTTCACTACATAATCGACTGAAATTCTCAACCAATTTTCAGGAAATTTGGCTTGTTAAATGTGAGAAATTGAACATAATAGTGGTTACTTGGAATTCAATTCTGTTACTGGAGGCAGTCTTAGCAGTAAGACAAAATATGAACCTTCTGAATAGCTACAACATTAAGTGTAAATTATTTCGAATTTCAGCTTTTGTGAGTTTCTCCAAAAATAGAGATTTCTATATCTTTTCTATTGATGTAAAAGTGCTTGTAATATTCTAAATAAAACAATAAATTTAAAAAAAAAGTGCTTTATACAGTTAGGTGAACCCAGGATGCTATACGATACAAAAACACTTGGCAAATCTCCACTGGTTGCATCTGTTATTGCAGTAGGTGCTTCACCAACAGTTTCCTTGTGGAATGTTTGCATTCTTGTTGAAGCCAGTCCTTAGCACATCTTTCCAGGTTGTGGAAGACCACAAGCTATGATTGGTCTAGCTTGACACGGTGACCGTTTTAGCAGACAGAAATATGACGTAGTCTGAATTATTATCCTCTGTTCTCATATTAGTCATGTTCTCTCTTCTCTTCAGGCTCCAGGCCGTCTGCTTCTCACCCAAAATGTTGTAGACACCACTGATCAAATTTCACAGAGTAATCTGTGTTATTGCTCCATTGTGACATATTCAAAATTACACGCATAATATTACATAATCAGATTTACACAAAACTCGCTTCCCATTTCTCCACTTGACACTCTGAAATTGCAGTGATTGGCCAAAGGGTGTGCTATTTGTTTTGGAGACGGTCTTATTTGCAAGTGGCCTTGACAGAGAATGTATAATAATTCTCAGAGAAAACATGTTTACTGTTGCCTTGTTTTCCATTTGTTCTATTCGGGCAAGAAGTAAATGTAATTAGATTTCACCTTTTTAAAATAAATAGTAATTAGATCAGTAGAAGCAGCATGCACGTGTGGAAATCCAGCTCTCATGCTTTCCAGCTCAGGTATTTTCTGCTCTGTTATCCTCTGACTTGAGACCTTCTCTGCTTACTGTACACTGATCCTCTGTGCGTGTAACCCTCTCTGTTTATTGTACTGTGATCCTCCATGTTTGATAGCCGCGCTGCTCCGCACAGACAGATTGTGCACGCCTCCCCGACGACAACCAACAGCACATTTGGCCTCAGCATGAGGTCACAGCAACCTTTTGGGTCGTGTGTTGTTGTCTGTTGGCACTCCTCAGAGAAGTCTTTGCCCAATTACAAGCCTCAAAGCCACTGTCCTCCGGGGAGGATGTAACCATTCTACAGCTGAAGTACAAACACCTCGTCACCATGGCAACTGCCCCCCTGACTCCCCCACCTACACACCCACCCACCCTCATACACACACACACACACAGAGCAGGAAAAGGTACAGTGCTAGTCAACTGCAGGTCATTTTTTTACGTTTTCCATCTTACATAAATAGTTTTCAATATATCACAAAGGATTACAATGCATTGTAAGTGTTTGCAAGGTGCAGCTGATTTTGGTACCATAGCATGCTGACAACTGATTAGTTAAAGTGAACAAGGTGGAAGTTATCATTTTGAACTTTACATGTGGAGAGCTGAGACATTTATTAAAGTATTACAGGCAAGGCTTAGATGGAGTTATAAATGTGGAGGAGGAAAAGATCCCACTAGCAAAAGCCTGATATATCTTAAAGTTGCACCGGGTGACATGATCTGTCATAACACGTACAATATCAGACGACCAGATTTTCACATGGAGAGTTATTTTGAGACAAACCAACATATGCCATCCTGCTGCTGGAAAGACTCACTAATGCACCAAATGTGTATTAATCCATAGCAGAAAACCGTTCCAAACTAAATTTCTCCTGTTTGAGTAATCTTTGCTAAAAAAACAAAACAAAAAACAAACTACTGAACTTTTCTGTTTTACTGTAGGAAATGACTAAGAGTATTCAGTATATTTGTGACCCCAGATTTTTGTCTTTATAAGGAACTAATGGGCTCGGAGCTCCACAGACAGGGTAGGGGAATCACAAACAGACAAATTGTTGGTTTGGGTCTTTTCACAGGATTTGTTGACAGTTATAAGAATAGAGAACAACACCAGCCTCTTTTTGTTTCTGGAACTGATGGACAGTAATAAATGGTCGATGCTGCATGAGTTAAACATAACCAGTTTTGAGATAGTGTAGCTGGGATTATCAGGTGTCCCAAGCCAAGCTTATTTATATATCACAAAAATTTGTCTCGGAGGGTTTTGCAGGCTGTTCATGTGGGCCTAACGTATGGCACCCTCTGTCACTGCACCATTTATCTGAGAGATTAGTCACAGGGTTAGCCTAGTTGGTTGCAAGCTAATTGCTAACACGCTAGCAGAAGAGCACAAGAAAAAAAAAACCCATCCTGTGACCGTCCTCTGGCTCTGGTGGCTCAAACATGTCTGGACATGTCCAATAAACATGTTAGACTGCGTCCATGTTTCAGATGGTTTTCGGGTCGTAGTGGTGTTTGACACTGAGACAGTGGCGCGGACACACCCCCAGTGTTTCAGAGCAGAGAGAACAGCTCATTTTCTCACGATTTTGAGAGCTAATTTTATATACTTCACAATTTTCTTAGTCATTCAACTTTGACTGGGTGGACTTGGACCACAAATTTATTATTGCTCTGCATGACCTTTAAGGCTGAAAGTTATGCATAATTAAGCCTTGACTGCTTTGAGTGACAGGTGGGTCCCGTCACAGGTGGCAAACCGCTAGGTAGCTGCTTCATCTGGCCGCCTCAGCTGAACCCATGCTCCAACTCTTTGCCTATTTTTGGATTAGCCGGGAGTTAGCCAAGTCAGGCACTGCGAAGATGGTGACAGCTGGAGCCACCACACTGAGCTTCACAATGGCTCTTCTGAGCCATTCAACCTATGGGTGATGTCTTGGTGGCTATTTATCATACAGTCTATTGGTTTGTACCACAGACCTCCTGTCTCATAACTTTCTGTAATTTGTTTTGCCAAATTTTGTGAAATTGCCTTATTTAAAAAAATGTGGCTGGAGCGCCACAGATAATAGGTCACATGTCATATTTCACCAAACTTTTATTTGAATTTGATTATGCCATAAAATGTTTAAATGCCGACATGACGTCAACAAGAGATATTTAGGAAACCTCAGGAGGGACGTCCCTGTTTCAGAATTAGGACTGAGTATCATTTGGGTTTTTTCTGATATACAAAAACACTTTCAACATATAAATAAAAGCTAACTGAAATGCACAATTTTAACACTTGAATAACCGTTGGAATCGATTCACGTGAAATACAGCAACGGTGTTTACTGTAGCTACTAGCTAGCATCATGTCACCTGATGCCAGAGCCATGCAGAGAGATTGTTGCAGTAATGTTAACCTGTGGTTTGGTAATGTCCGCACTACAGGGCAACTATTTAACAAGGCATCTGGCACCGAAATGAGGCACCATAATCTGTATTGTGATTTGGTCTGCAAGGTACTGATTGTATATGAATCTGTGCCATGTTAAACCCTATTCAGAAAGGACAGAAATACATGTGGAGTAGACAGAACAATTGCAATGTTGGGACAGAAGTATAATATCCAGTGAAGAACTACAAAATAGCAACGCTAAAAAGTTGTAGGAATACAGAATATCATTAGACTTACAGTATACCACCACCACTGATGTCCTTTAGTAGCAAAATATAGCACGTGTACAATTTTGAAAAGAAATCATACATTTCAAGATTTCAACATTTGGTAATTTTCCTCCTTTTCCAGCCTGCGTCAGTCAAACAGGCCTGTTTGCCTGTAACAGCAGGTCGTCCACCTGAACGTTTAGCGCTCGATTCTTCTGTGCCTCCTCGTGCTTTGATGAGCTCGGCTCCGAGTTGCGTAAGATACAGAGCCTTGATGTTCCCAGTGCAGGGAGGAAGAGATGCTTTCTGTGCTTCTGTGAAAAGACATGTAACTGCTGCCGAGTGCATGCAAATGTTCCACACACACACACACACACACACAGCAACGTATGGCATGCATACATGGATTAGGCTGCGGGGAGATGTTTGAGGGTTACATCTGTAGGCTTGATTGTTGGATTGGTCTAATTTTATTCCTCCTGTGGCAGCGATACAGAACGCAGGCTCCTGCATAAATGCTCCCTGCAGTTGATCTACTGTACCAGTACAGATGAATTCAAGATTGAGGGTCTTCAGCGGTGGTTAGCTTTATTTCTCCGCTCCATCTGTTTCACTGGGAGGGTGTAAACACAGCAACGCTGCTACACTGGTGCTGAGGTCAGGAGTGAGTCAGTACCTCATGATTGCACTTTATTGGTGCGAAATCACTCGTCTGTCGCACGCACCCTGTCTCCCTCTCCGTCTCCTCTCCTGTCTTCTTCCCTTTCTGTCGTTCATGCACATACACCCACACGTTACCAAGCGGGCTCACAAAACAACACACAGAGACACACATGCACATGCATACTTGTAAACTCTTGGAGCTTGTAAACACTCTTCTCTCTCTCCCTCTCCGCCTCGCTCCTTTCTTCTGTCTGCTCTTTGTCTCATCTGACAACCTGTTTTCTCTCCTTCCCTCCCTCCATCTCTCCATCTCTCTGGTGCCCAGCAGATGCCCCCTGTGCTGCCTGCTGCCTGCTGCCTTATGATCTCAAATGGGCATGCTTCCAACCAGGCAACATGGCACCTGCTGAGGGGTGCTGAGAGGGGAGAAGTTGTTCGTGTGATATGTTGATACTCTATGTGTGTGCTTTTCAGTTCAAGCTTTACATTTCCGAGCCGAGCATGAGCCCTTTGCTTAAAATCCCTCTCAACAAACAAGCAAAATTTCCTTTTAATCAAAAGAAACTGGAAACAAAACAAAAAAAAAATCTGCCGACGGGGGGAAGCAAAAAACACCTTATTCAAACTAGCATAAAAATCAGCCCTTTACAAAACACTAACGAGCATTTGAGTTCAAATAAACAGTAAAACTTCAGTTATTCAAGATAAATGAGCTTGACACTACATTTGTTTTTATTATACTCGGTTTAGAAGTTAAGATAACACAAAACATAAATTCTTCTCCGCCTTTAGACCTGATAATGAGCACCTTCACCTGGGTTACATTACCTCCGCCCACTCATCGCACGAGTACCTGGGCCGTGTCACTATCGTGACAGTTAAATTAGAGTCTGATGAAGTGTAATTGCAATGTTTGCATTCATTAATTCTTTAAGAGTGGCAATTGCGGTGAGCAGAAGGCATGCGAGGGGATGACACTGTTAGATGTGTGTAAGTGAAAATGAGCGGACCACCGATTAGGAGAAAACACAAGCAGCCAGTTACACATCTTGCTGTAGTGTTTCTGTAGCCGTTATAAGTGTAATTACATTTTGGAGGTGTTGCAAGATTTAGGGGGATCTATTGGTAGAATATGGCAGAAGGTGTGGTTTCTCTTGTGTATAAGCACCTGAAAATAAGAATTGTTGTTTTTGTTTCCTTAGATTGAGCCCTGTATATCTATAGAGGCTGTGGGTCTTCTTTCACACAGTCTGCCATGTTTCACCGCCATGTTTCCACAGTAGTTTAGAGCAGAAAAACACTGGCTCTAGAGAGGGCCTTTGGTGTTTTTCACAGCCGCTGTAGGTTTCCCTACCTCAGGGGTCTGCAACCTGTGGCTCTGGAGCCACATGCAGCTCTTTTGCCCCCTACCCAGTGGCTCCCTGTTGCTGTAATAAACAATGATATAAAAACGAATTACAGTTTAATTTTAATTTGTCATTGTTGTAGGCTGAAAGTGATGTTTTTACATTTTGCGATTGTAAAAATGTCTAGCCTATACACCATATTTTAAAAAAAAATCATCATCTAAAATATGAGTCATAGGCTATACGTCTACAGCATGCCGCCTTTTCCTCTAAATTTTTGCCAGTGGCTGGTCTTGATTTTCCCAAAGCTAGTTATGCATGCCAAATCAAAAAAGAGAAAAGTCTCAGAGTGAAATAGAGAACTGTAGATCAAGCTAACCATAACTGTCACCTTAATTTAGAGTTGTAGCCTGAAGAGAATCCATCACATACACGCTCCACACTAAAATTAGGCTCATTCAACTTCTTTCAAGAATTAAGTGTCTTTAAAGGGGGACTATGTAATTTAGCACATCCCTTTTCCTTCAAATTAAAAGCTGAATTCATTAGCAATAAAATGCGTCCTTTCTCAGTTCAGTAGACTTAATCTATGGCCTGACCAGCTTAGATCGGGTACTGAGTCAGTTTGCTGACTTTATTACTTTTCTCTACTTGAGCTACTATCGTTAAGTACACAGGAGAGACTTGGAAAATACAGTAGGTCCAATGTATACTGGAGTGCACGGACTAAGGCAACAAAGTTTTCTTTAGCGGCTAACATTTTGACACCAGATGCGTCTTCTTCAGAGTTGGTTTACATTATGTTTTAGCATTTACCATCATCCTGCAATTGCAAATTGTGACAGTTCAACAAAAGTTGCATAGTTTTGCTTTAATACTAGTGCAGTGAGCTGCTCACAGTCCTACTAGATTTTAGGTTCAACAGAAGATCATGCAGACTCATGTTGTTTCTGCAGTCAAGACTGTGACAGAAACCAATTCAACAAAAGAAAAATATAAAAAAAAGTTTTGTTTTGTCCTCTTCCTGCATTTATTTAAGATCGTTAGCGAAGTTATATCTTTGCCTTAAGAGCTGTTTGGGATGTTAGTGTGACAATCATGCAATCAAATTTTCCGATTTGTGAAATATCCCACTTTGAAAACTCTTTACTTTTAGACTGAAACTAGTTGCACAATATAATTCCAATTGTTTTTGACAATATTATTTTCCTTGGGTTAGAAAAAAATACTGTTCTAGTCCTCTTGTTCTTTTTGCAGATTGTCTAGTGTTTTTCTTCCTACAGTAGAATATTACTGAGCTAAGTCCTTGTAGTATTTGTTTGTAGACTTTATATTTAGATGTTTGTCTGTGTTTAATTTTAAAGTATGTATACTTCACCAGATGTACAAAAAAACAGTAAACAGCTTGGTCATATTCTAACACTTCCAGGCAAGTTTGCAACATAACTACAGTGTTTATTATGGAGCAGCTGGAGGTTTGATGTTTTTTGTCAGGAGCACACATGCATGGCAGTAGTTATTAAAGAAGGGGACGGTGTGTTTAATTCACTTTGACCACCCTCGTTGCCACAGCTGCTTCCAGGATTTGAATCAGTGACCCTCTGGTCAAGAACTCATTCATAACACATAAACCTGTGTAATAACTCTTCAGTCTTTGTTGCTTTATTTTGGCTGTTGTGAGCTAAGAGAGAACATTAAGTCCAAAAACTGAGACAGCTCAGTCTGTAGGAGTTTTGGATTGTTGTTCCAACTTTAAAAATAAGACAGACTTGGATCACAGATGCACGCGGCAGTTTCAGCTTCTGGTCCAGCATGCTCTGATAAGGATTCGTGCTGTAGATGTTGAGAGAATTAAACATGTCATCTGACCTTGTTGGTTATAAATCAGTTTTGACCACCGGCACAGAGGAACAGAATGACCCTTTATAAGAGTTAGTAAATATTACCATAGGATTCATGTCCATAGAAGGCTGTGGATTTGTATTTGTATGTTAGAGCAACAGATTTTCCTGCAAGAAAATCAATCCATTTACATAGAAAACACCTGTTAGAAATTCAGCCACTTGATAAGTTAAACGATGCAAACTACTCAGATTTGTTGTATTAATTGTTGTATTTACCATCAGGGTAAAACCTTCTATGATGCCCATGTCTATAATGCATCATAATACTCCACAACAGTAATCATAACACATTGCATTGCATATTGGAGTACTCAATTTCTGTTATGACCTGTTACATAAATGTATCAATCAATCAAGAAATTAACAAATAAATTAATTTAACAATTTTTTCTTTGCTGTGTAGATTAGTCTACTTTCAATTTAATTAAAACAAACAATGGTCACTTATGCTGACTTATAACCACCTTGTAATGTGTTATATCTGCTCAGGAATTTCATTACTTTATTTTAAGCACTGATGACATAACAGTGAATATAATGCATTATAAACTGAGAATTAGAATACCCTATGAACTTTAGCAAAAAAAAAAGTCAGCGTGTGACCAGTACTATGATGCATGACATTATAAGTCATTATAGAATGCTTTATAATGTTATGATTATTGTTATTATGCATTATTGATAATAATTAATATTTATGAGTGCTTATAACTATAATACCTACTGTATATACTATACTATACATTGTTAAATAAGCACAGTATAATGCATTATGACACTGCTTTCTAATTCATGAGCATTTTGTTACCACATTTTGCATAATGAAATATAGTTACTGGGAGTAAATCAGGTTCACATACAAGGTGAGCAAAGTTTATTTTGACATAAAAATCAAACTTTTGTTTGACTATTTTTTGGCACAGATGAAGGTCACATCCGAATGTATTTTGAGCCAGCTGACTGTGAGCATGATCGCAGGGTCAAATCTGAGCTCACAGTAGAAAACAAAAGCAGCATGTATTATTAATGCAATATCAAAAATTAAAAGATACATGATTTATTAATTGCCTGGTGTAATTTAAATGTTGGTTCTGAGTGTTTTTCTTGCAGACCGTTGGAAGCATAATTCATACACGAGTTGTTGATTTAATGTGTGATACCCTGGTTGGCGCCCTGGCTAAAGGAGCCTTCGAGAAGTGGAATGACTGCCATAGTTTTCAGCCTGGAACTGAGTCACGTTTTGCATTACTGGTATTTGAAAAGGGCAGCTTGTTAACATTCAGCTGCATGACGTTTTCTATTTTAAGATGCTATTATTGTCCAAAAATATACCCAGAAGAATGCACATCATGTGAGTTGGATACAACTGCATATATGATATCAGGTTAATGCAATGTAACATGACTGATAAAGATCAGATGAGGAAAATATCGGCCATGGAGAGAAAATGGACACAGAGACCAAGTTTAGTATTATGGGTTTTTATTTCTGTCCTTTATCAGTTGTGTTGGATTACAGTGTCATTGCATCATGATCGAGTTTATGAGTCAGTGTGGTTGGGTGTTCTCTGTATTCAGTAAAGCCGAGAGCGTGCTTGGCCCCCTGTGAGAGAGAGCTGAACTTATGGAAAGCCGCGGATGCCCTGAAAGCAGCTTTTACAAAAACACTTTTGAAAAACTGTATTTTCAAAGTGAGAAAGAATGTTTGTGGGTGCACAGCGATTGAGGGGAAGATGAGCTCCCTGTCTGTTTTTCTCAGATCATGGCACACGTGTTAGAAGCATCTCTGGGAGAGGTATATCTCCCTCCACATCATCAGCTTCTAATTGCCTGTGCCTTTTATAAAAAAAACACGTGCCCCAAAGACCAAAGCACCATCAAACACTGCATCTCTGCTCTGTTTTTTTTCTTGCTTCACTGAAAAGATGAGACAAGCTTGAATGCATCAGCAGCACCTTGTCAGGTGAAGCTCAAGAAGACTCAAAGCAATCAGAATGTTTATTCCAGACTTTGATATACTGTAAAGCTGCAAAAAAAAAAGAACAGCATATAAAAGCTCAGAAGACTAAAGAAAGAAATGATGAAAATGCAGTAAACTTTTTTCAAAGGAGACAATGATTGATACGTTTCTATACGAGCACTTGTGAATAGGTTTGTCTTTCAGTAAATACAGTAAATAAATGGTAGTTTAGACACAGGTTGGATGTTCCTTCTAAGATCTTGCAATATTTCAGTCAAGTCTGCATATATTAAAAACAAAAAGCCAAAGCTTTGAGCAATTACACAACCAATAGGAGCCCAGTATCCTTTGGAATTATGTTTATTACTGGACGATGACGCACAATTAAGAAATTCATTGTCAGTGCAGGAAGTGTTGTGTCTTTGTGTTGCAAGGTGGAAAGTAAATGATATGCTATGTGTCACCTGAACATGTCTAAAGGCAAAATCATACAAAAATACAAAGTCATACAAAGGGGGAAGAAGTAATGGTTAGGGGTGTCACAATTTCAATATTAAATTGAAAATCAATCATAATAAGCTTTCAATTTCAAGGCGGAATGAGTGATTCTCCAGTATTTCTTTTCTTCTCTCTACCCCTGCCAACTTGCAGGCAACATAGAGTAGCTTACTGGCTCTTACATCACATTTAATACCATATAGACTGTTTTTTTTGAACCATTCACTTCAAAATCAAAAATGCATATTTTTACCCTGGCCTGTAGGGCTGTTTATCCATCTGGATTGTTTTGGTGTGAGTTGCCAAGTGTTGGAGATATTGGCCGTAGAGATGTCAAAGCACCAAACAAATACATTTGAAAAATTAAAAATCTGTGTCTATTTCCAAAAATTGTGAACGATTGCTCAAAATAACCCACAGACCTTGTTGTGAGCAGTTTCATGAAGGACCTATTTTCTTTCTATAATGTAATTCTTTCTAATAGAAGGAAAGTCCCTCACACCAATGCAATCTAGATGGATAAGTAGCGCTACAGGCTCGGGGTGAACTATCCCTTTAGAAGAATTTGAAACTGTAAAAAACAGTTGTCAGGGCATAAAACCAATGATCTGTTGATCTTTACAAATAAAGACCTGGCAAAATGTCGTAGCTGTCAGTGCAACAAAACAATTTCAGTTGAATCATGTGCTTAAAATTTAAATTCAGATCAAGTTGTGGATTTGGAGAATCGTGACATCCCTAATAATAAATGGTATAAACGGGGATAACAGCACTCAGTTTTCACAAGTCTTTCCTCAAAGGTATTCATGGTGTTGCACTCAGTTTTACAACTCCGCCTGCTTTCTCACCTTTACACACCTAGCTCATCTCTGTGTGAAGTGGGGGTGCTTGCTAGATTGTTGGTTATTGAAAAACTATAAAAGCACAAAAACATTTTCCCTCTCAACGCATTGCTATGTACTCAATACCTTACTTCTGGGCACCATTCAGGATTTAGCAACTTTTGGGGGAAAAAAATCCATTTATTTATTTCCACACTGTAGAATACAACATAACATAAAAGCACTAACAAAACAAGAAACGTTGCATCTTGCATTAACGCAGACATACACACTATTTCCCCCTCCCACATAGAGATGAGTCCTCCAACCTGCCTCCAACCCCACAAAGTAAAGGGTTGAAAAATAAAGCATCATCATCCATGGATCCCAGCATCTCATAGAACATCTGTAGGCTGTAGGTTATTTTCTCCAAATGAGCACATGAATTTACCTCAGTAATCCACTGAGTAACATGAGGGGGAACCTCATTATTCCACTTAGATCTGAGGCATCTTTTGGCCGCTGTACGAGCTAAGCTAACAAAAGCCTTTATCCTTTGGGAGGGAAGTCTCAAATTGGTCAAGTCCCCTAACATTGTGATCACGGGAGATAGTGATATTTCCTGTAATAAGACTTATCCGAGAATATTTCTGATCTCCGGCACCACGCTAAGCTTAAAACAAGACCCCACCGTGTGTACAAACGTGCAAGTTTTCAGTTGTCAGCAGGGGCAGAGAGGAGATGAATGCTTTTAAAACGGTCTCTTCAGCACGTGCTCTGTGTAAATTTGTAGTTGCAGAGCTTATGCCTGCTATTAATGCAAATTCTCTGTGATTGCTCATTAATCTCACTCCAGTGTTCATCTGCGATCTGGATCGTAATGTCCCTTTCCCATTTCTCTTTTTGAGCTGTTGTTAGCTCTGGAATAAATTTAACACCATTCGGAATGAAATGTGTTGACTGTTATTGGGTTGTTTGCTTATTTTGCCATGTGGAGGTGAAGGCGGTGGATGATGTATCATATCTGAGCGTATCTGACTTTAATGTGGAAGTGCTAAGTTCATGTCCTGTTGCTGACCAAACATTTAAAGTTCACTTTTTTCTTTGTAGTTGGCAGCACAGTCTCTCCGTAATCTATTTTAAGGTTGGCAAGACTCAACCTTGATCATACAGTGAATCATACTGTAGTAGCCAAGGTAGTGTAGAGATAATTTCTATTTGGCACAGAATAATAAAAAATCAGTATAATCCACTGCAGGATTGTGCCACAAAAAACAAAACAGCTGTTCCATACAGTGCTACAGATGTTTACCGCTGATGCAGGTATATGATAAGCAGTGCAAACAGGACTTGACCGAAGGTGGCTGCTGCCAAGAAACAAATACAAGTTCTGAAATGTTGCAGCACATTAAAAATAACTGTTTTATTTCTGATCTTATCTGGTCAAAATGAATCTATCATCTCCTGATATGACTGTTAGGATCAGAACATGATTTAGTTTTTATGGCTCAGCAGTTTTATATGTGTGGGGGTGCCTGTTTATCACCTCCCTATCCTTTTGAAATCCAAAGTTGTTCGAGCTCCTGCTATCATCCTGTCCTTCTCCTCTCAGCCCCCTTTGCCTGTACCTCGATTTGTCACTGCTTTATCTCCTGGCAGCTGCCCTTTCACTCTCGTCCTCCCATTCATCAAGTCTCCCTCCTCTAAAAGTTGATCACACCTCTCTCATCCACTCTCTTTGTCTCCCTATCACCTGTTCGGACTCCCTCTCTCATTCACCGTGACTCCTCCGCCACCCTGAGAGCGGTGGCACAGAAAAGGCCCGGCTAACCGACTTAAAGACCCCGGAGTCCCCAGCGTCCCAGGGATTAGACCTCATTTGCATAAATCTGCATAACCTCGTTAACACAGAGGAAGACGCTGTACACACTGTAGCCTGAGACACTTCAGAGCGAAACAGCCCATTAAGGATTGTGGTGATTATGGGATTATCACTCTTAACGACTGTTGGGGGACTGGACCGGTGTGTACTCTCTGAAAAGTGCCACGTCGCATGACTGAATCCCAAACTGTGTGGAGGGAGGGAATCCAAGCCTCGAGTCAGGTGACCTTCAGATTGCATTTGTGTGGGATTTGTTCCCGAACATGTTTTTATTTCCATTCCAATTATTTCGAGTACAGTAGAGATATGGCGGCTGCATTTAACAGTGGATTAAGAATAAAAACATGGTGGCCCATTTATTCAAATGAAAGCTGCTCTGTCAGCACATTCATTGAAAAACTTTCTCCCACTTCTTACCTGCGTCTTAAGCACAGACTGTATACTGTAGCTATTTGCGAGGCTTTAGAGTGACTTTGAATGTCTGTGACCTGTTAAAAGGGTTTTTATGTACCCACGGCACTAAGGTCACCACACACTTTTCTGAGGCAAATACAAGTAGGCTTATTAATTTATGTGTTTGTCTATTTGCTCATTTAAAGGATCCCCATTAGCTGATGCCAGCTGATCTTCCCTGACATACAATATGAGACACCTTACATCATGAACATTAAAGGGGCAGTTCACCCTAAAATCAAAAATATATATTTCCCCTGGTCTGTGGTGCTCATTATCCATCTCTACTGCTTTGGTGTGAGTTGCAGAGTTTTGGAGATATATTGGCTGCCTTCTCTCCAGTATAATGGAATGAGATGGCACTTGGCATGTGGTGCTCAAGTGCCAAAAAATACATTAAAAAAACTTTCAGTCTAATAGGAAGAAAGAAGTTCCTACACGAAACTGCTCACGACAAGGTGTGTGGATTATCTTGAGCAACCAGGTCATGATTTTTCAAGAGACACTGGTTTAGATTTTTTCAAATGTATTTTTTTTTTTTTTTTTTTTTTT
>JAJHUR010073273.1:21460-32178 GCA_027495735.1 Lutjanus campechanus
TTGAGCAACACACGCTGAGTGCCATCTGGTCCCATTGTATTGGAGAGAAGGCAGACATCTCTACGGCTGATATCTCTAAGACTCTGCAACTTACTCCAAAACTATAAATAGCACTACAGGCCATTTTTGATTCAGTGGTGAACTGTCCCTTTTAATTTCATTAATATACAAAAAATTATAGAATACATTACAACCATTCACATACATTTAGATGCACAGTACTACTTAAAAATCTACATATATATTATGTTTAAAAAGAATGAGAATTATACAACTTATATGCAGTGAAACACGAATATTAATCTATCATATGTAGCAGCAATAATTCAACTTATTAATATTCAATATATTGTATTGGACAACATGCATGTCAATAAATGCCTCTGCATATTCTTTGTAAAGGTTTATTTATTTATTATTAGCAGTGGTGGACAGTAACAAAGTACATTTACTTGAGTATTGTACTTAAATACATTTTTTTTTTATTATCTGTACTTTACTTGAGTCTTTGGTTTTTGGAAATTTATGACTTCCACTTGTTGTTACTTGTTACTTTTAGGCTAAGTTTGACTCAGGTACTGGGGTTGAGTACTTTGTCCACCAGTTAAGACTCTGTAAATGAGTCTTTTGAGTCTGAGCACCACAAAATAACAGTTACTATCAAATCTGTGTTGTGGTTATGTGTGTTATTGCAGTGCTGTGAACGCCCTTCAGAACAGCTATAAACATCTTTTCCTTCAGATATGGTCGTTCATTGTATTTAATTTCAATTATAACCTGGCATTTAAAAATGTTTGTTCTAAGAAAAACAATTTAATATTCAACAGTACCTGTGTGATGAGAAAAACTTCGCAAAAATACAAAATACTGTAGACTTGTCCTACTGTAGCTCTGTATTTCCTAAAATGTATTTGCCAGATTATGTGCTGTGTATCTCGCATGCTAAGGGCTGACACAGAAGACAATACGCCAGCAGGTATTTTTGTCGACGCTTCTCTGTTCAGTAAATAAATGAAAACATGTTGGTGTGAATGTATTATTTATACACACTGTTTAGAAACCGCTCCAAAATGGAACTCTGTGTGGACAGGAATAAATGCCTGGGCTGTCAAAACATGACAGGACCCCCCGTCCTCCTGTCAGCTGTCTCACACTGATGACATCAGCACTTCTCCAGCAGTGCACACTTTTATCTTGCCAACAGAGTGTCCGGCCAGCATCCCTAATGGGACGGAAATACGAGCACATTTTGGAGAGAAGTGTTGTGCTGTGGCAGCGTTTTCATTTTGGGTAAATACTGTAACACTTTTGCAAACACTTTTAATTATTTCTCTGGCACTGTGCGAGAGCTGGGAGTATTGTTTGACTGACTGGGTAATCAGTGGGATCCTGACTCGGAATGTGTCCCACCTGTGAGCTGACAGCTGGAGGCTGGGTTGGTTTACAGCTACAGTACTCTATAATGCACACTATCACTGGCACATGGCTCGTATAGCAGCGGGCTGATGCTGTAACGTGGGTAGTGATAAATCGAAATCTACTTATAGATTTTACTTAGTCATTATTTCCCCTAAAGAAGTGGAAACTTACTTATATGTAATGTCCTGATGTGAAAGGTTTTTTTTGCTCACTAATGGAAAATGTGTTTTCACATGAACTCTTATTATGTATTATACGAAAGGCTTTACATTTTAAATGATGACTCATCCCTTTCTCTCAGAAGAGTTGTATTTTTAGGTCTGATGCTTGCAAAGAAAATACTAGTATTGAGCTGGGAACACCCCCTTACAATTCACACAGTATGACTCAATGGACTGTGTTATTCCTAGTCATCATTTCTCTGGAACTCTCTATAGCTCGGACCAATGGAGCCAGCAAAAACAGACTAAAGTAGTGGAGTGCACAGTGAGGAGACACTGCTTTACAACACAATATACTGATATAAGAACACAAACTGATATGTGAGCGTGACATTTCATTTTTGACCTTGGGCGCAGTATTTTGAAAAATATATTATCTCAAGGTCCATTTACCAGCTATTCCCAGACCTCGCAGCTACATCTGTTGGTTTTCCTTAGTGAGTGGAGCTACGTCAGTCGTCTCCACAAGGTATTCCAGGCCAATCAGTACAAGGGGTGGATGATGAGAATCCTGCCCAGACTCAAGACCAGGAAAGACACTGCTTAATCAACAGGGACCACCAACGTCCCAGTGAGGCTCCCGAATGTGCCTGTCAGTCTGACTTCACGTCTGACTTAACATCATTGTTGCTGCTTCTTGATTTGAGTGCAGCTTTTGATGCCATGGGCCACAGAAGACTTCTAAGCTGCCTGGGGAAGAATATTGGTATCCAGGGGAACTGTGCTTTTGTGGTTTCATTCATATTTATCAAAATAGAACTCGGTGTGAAAGTTGCAAAAATACAATCTCTGAATTTTCTGAGGGAAAGTTTGGTGTACACCAGGGATCAGGTCTTGGCCCTATGCCAGGGCTGCACAATTTAATAGTAACAGAATCACAATATGGCCAAGTGCAATAATCCAATCCCAGAAGCTGCAATTTTTTGAATAAAAAAAGACAACAGCATAATAATAATAATGATGATAATAATAATGATAACAATAATAATAATAATGCACTGTAGTGCTACAGAGATGCCCTGGCCTGCAAATCTTGTTCTTCAGATGGAAGAAAACATGTTTGCTTGGTACAGACACCAACAACCACCCTAACCCTAACCCTAATCATCATGATTTTTTTCAGTGAAAATGAAAATTATGAAGCAAAAAGGATCTTTACCATCAGCGAATCAGTTGTACTATGTTTTTCTTTACCATATCATACTCTTTTCTATCTGTATGCTTCCCCTTGGTGATGTCATCAAAATCTGTGTACATTTTCATCTCTGTATGTAACATGTATGTAATTGAACTTGCTTTATGAACGACAAACTAGGAGCTAATAGGCCTACGAGACAGCAGTATAAACATGTACAAAATGCTCATGTTGCCAGTACTCTTATAGCCAGCAGCAACACATTATCCACTTGAGCTAATGTTGGTAATGCTGTTCAGGACTCCCTGCAGCAACAAAGTTTTATCTGGGAAGAAATTAAACTCCGGTAAAAGTGTTGTTACATTAAACAACCATGGTTACTAGAGCCAATTAACTATTACAGTCACCAGGGGTGCCTGCGTAGCTCAGTTGGTAGAGTGTGCGCTCCATGTAAGGAGGCTGTGAGTCCTCTGCAGTGGCCATGGGTTCAAATCCCACCTGTGGCCCTTTGTTGCATGTTATTCCCCCACTCTCCCCATTTCCAATCATATCTTCAGCCATCCTGTCCATTAAAGGCATAAAAAGCCCCCAAAATATGAATATGAATATATATATATATAACTATTACACTCACCAACTATTTTGGTAAACAATTAATTGTTTGACAAAATGTTCAAATTTTATATTTTTCTGACATTTTATGCACCAAACAACTAAAATAAGAAGAAAATAATGGACACATTGATAATGAAATAATTCTTAGTTGCAGCCCTAGTCATTAAGTATAAAATAACTGAAACAAACACAGTGATAGACAAAAGTTGGCATACTGTTTATTGTTAAGGTATACCTGATCAGAAATGGTGATACAGATGTGCAGCACAAGAATTTCAACATTTCAAAACTGTTTCTGTACATCTCATTGGCTGCCACCAGGTCGGATTCTCCTTGAAATCAGATTAAAATCAGATTAAACGAGCCTGTGTTTACATTTTCCTTGACAAAGTTACAGTGAGTAGCACATTATCCAGTGGAAAAAGAAGCAAGAGTAGATTTTTATGTTGATTAATTTTATTTTTGATATTATATTTTGTGGTTGATTACAGTGAAATCACTACTGCTTCTGTTGCAGCCAAAATCAACAGAATGTCACAGTTCCTTGTAGTAGCTTTAAATGTGGCTGTATGGATTGATGTTTTCACTTTCTATTGATCATATTGGATCGTTGACCATTGAATCAATGTATTGATCCAGACTGATGGATCGTTACACCCCTATATACTATTAAGTATTGTTCAGTCAATCAAACACTGCAGTGTATCCTTATATTGTATAATATATATCAGTTAATAGTAATCCAGCATCTGTAGGCTGCTAATGGTGTGTGATTCCTACATACAAGACAGCATATAACAGGTCCCACATTAAGCCTGAATTCATTGTGAGTGTCAGCTCTCTGTGTGTGTTTGAGAATTTAGCATGTGTCAAATCTTCAGTTTCCATGGCAATTGCACACTTAGAACTGGGTAGAGACCAAAAAAAAAAAAAAAAGTCTCTTCAGCCTGTCAGTGTATCCCAACCAATCACATGCATCTGCTTCTTTCTCCATTTTCTCCTTTCCTCTCAACATTCCTCTCCACTCCATCCTTTCTTCCTGTTTATTTCTCCATTCATCTCTCTCTCTCTTTCTCCTTCCTCCTTAATCTCACTTGCTTGCTCTGTCTTTATCTCTCTGTCTCTGTAGCTAGCAGGCACAGAGCTGCCGTGTTGACTTGTGCTTCTAACACATGGGCTTCCCTCCTTATCCGCCTACGCAGCGTACTCAGGGAGATTCCAAGCACATACACTCACTCACACGTACACACTCCCTCCCTCACACACACACACACACAAACACACAGCATGCACACACACAAACTGGCAGACTGCAAAGCCCCCAAGGTCTGGTCTTAGTGAATTATTCAGTCTGTGTTGGTGGGTCTGTGTGAACGAGTGCGTGCGTCTGAGATCTTATATGTGTGTGTGCATTGGGATGTGTGCATGTCTCATGAATCTGTGGGTTTGTGCGCGTGTGTTTTTGTCAGTGGGAATATGAAATGGTGTTTTCCTCCTCAGCAGCAGCAGCAGCAGCTTGTCTTTAATCAGCTTCTCCATCAGCTCCCTCCTCTCAAGCTTCAAAAGATCATTAGAAGGAAATTGCACAGAGAAGACAAGATGTGGTCAATGATGTCACCAAAAGGAGAGACTGCCGGAGGGTTTAATAACTTTAAACATGACCACTGGACATTGTAGTGCATGGTGCACGTATTTCTTATGTTGCAATCTATAGTTTTCTACAATGACAGAGAATCTTGTGACGTTGCAATCTGAAAGATCACTGATCAATTATGTACTGACCATGAATAATGTATGTTATTTAAAAAGCATGATGTAATGTAACATGTTGACATGGCTATACGGACTGATACAACCCAACAAACCAAACCCGAGAGCACTTCCAGCCATGGCAAATGTGTTGGTTCTTAATATCTTGCATAATGGATATAATCCGCAGACCACATGAGGGAGGATGCCTTCCCTTGTTTGCAAAATTAACAAAATGCATGTCCCTTGTTAACTACCTGCCTGACTCATTGATCCATTATTTGGCTGAGGTTTGTGCACATTAGACTCTATGGCTCCTACCATGGCTCTGAAATATAAGTAGCTGTGCTTTGTATTGATAAATCCATGGCGTTGTCCTTGGTGTGGAAGTTGTAGACAGATTATTAATGGAGACTTTTTCTACATGTAGAACGAAAAGAATCCTTCATGCGGTGGTTCAAATTGCTGGATAAAATAATATATTAATTAGACATTATGGATTGCAGAATTTTGGGGGATACTTGAAGAGAGCCAAAACTCAGATAATGAAATGAACTAGCCCTAATTGATTTGATTTGATTTTTTAGCACATACTAAAAAATGTACTAACAAGAATATGCAATATATATAATAATATTGGATAATAATATGCAAGGGATTACTGATTACAATTTTGAGTCTAAATATATAGATTCAGAACCTTATGTCCATTTAAATAGCATAGGTCTCACACAGATAGGTAATACAAAAACAACATAAGACAAAAATTATATAAACAAAGAAGTAACAGAAGAATAATAATAAGCAGCCTACTGAAATCCTGCCTTTTGTTGCGCATACTTATATTGAATGATTTTGTACCTTATGTCGCGGTCGGGGTGTAAAGTCAATGAAAGTAATACTGGAGGTGGACCCAAGAATGCAGACTTCGGCACTGGTGCAGAGTTCAATGAAGATTTAATAATAAACAAAACAAAACAAAGGGTACAAACGCAGGCTTACTTGAACGAAGGGATCCAGAAGAAACAAAACCAGGCGAAATCCAACAAATCCAAAAAAAGGGGAAAAATAAATCCAAGCAAACACTGAAGAACACAAACAAATCCAAAAAGGGAGAAAACCAAAAAGCACTGGAGAACACGCAGGGAAGACACGGGGAACAATACACCAACTCAACATGACGAACTGACCAAGACAAAGGAGACACACAGGGACTAAATAGACCGGGAGGTAATCAAAACTCAGGTGGGTGGACAACAACAGGTGAAACAAATGAGTAATCAACCAAGGGCGGGAAAAGGACAAAGACAGGAAGTAAAACAACAAAGACACACAAGGGAAACCAATACTACAAAATAAAACGGGAAATAACCAACAAAAACACAAACCATGACACCTTACAATTTATGTCCAGTCAATTAGAATAATAGTGTGGCCTTTAGTGAAGATGAGGTGAGGATGTTGAGTGTCATAATCCTGTTTTTAAAATTGTAACCACAATCTTTTCCTAAATTGAGCAATGCTATAGTTATTATTATTATTATTATGTTATATGCAGATGTTGTTGAAAGATGTCATTCAGTGATATTAATGTTGTTTTTTTGTCAAATCCTTGACTGTGGTGCAGTAATCTGCTTCAGGATAGTGATGTTTGTTTCCTACCTACTACAAGGAGTTTTAAACTGATTATGAAACAGTCTGAATTTTAATACTGATGCCTCTATATGACCTACATAAGCAAATGAGACCATCCGTGAGATCAGCTATTTCTATGTAGTTATTCTTAATGCCTATCCCAAGGTCAGATTCTCCCAGTAACCAGATGAAACGATTTATCACACACAGACTGGAAGAGCATATGTTAACATTTTTCCCTCGAAGTTACAGTAGTTAGTATGTTGGCCAATTAAAAAGAAACAGGGGGAGATTTTTAGTGAGATAACTTTTGTTTTTGACATTATATTTTGGGGTAATGGCGGTGGGAAGAGGCCTCCAAAATCAACACAATATACAGCAAAAGAAAGCTTCTACAACTACATAAATATGTCATGGAATAAACGTTCATACCGCTGTTGCTTTGGTTTGAATGGGTGTCAGTCACTGATTCTGATCCGTTTGTAAAGATTCACAAACTTTTACGTCAAATATTTTATGATTGTACTATTTATTTTGTCTGTATTCACTCACATGCTCATTTCATAATGTCCTCATTCGCTCATTCATTCGCTTACACATGATGTTTTACCCATCCGCTCTACCATACTGCTACTTCTGACAGTTGAGAGTTAGATAACAGCACAGACACCTGCAGGATACTGATGGAGGTCAACAGAAGTCAAAGAAAGCTAAACACCTCTGCCCGTGAGCTGACATTATTAAAAGGCGCCTTTGAGAGGAGCATGTTCCAAACTAAATGGAAACACACTTTACTTGCTGTGCATAGCTGCCCACCATTACCCTTGTTTAATTTGAACACATTGCCCGCTGGTTCCAAATATTGCCATCTCTTGCATTTCCCCCTCTGAAGGCCTGCGGTGTAATAATACAGTAGCTGACCCCCCTCCCTGTTAGAATTAGATTTACCTCATGTCTAGCTGTGGCCTGAACACTGAGCAGCACAAACACTATATCAGCTTTCCCTCTGCTTGCTTTTCTTGTCTGAAATCCATGCTACACGGCACTGTGGTTCCCCTAATGTCAGGTATTTTTTATTTTTGCATTAGTGACACTGTTTATGTACTTGTTCCCCCACTTTTTTGTGATTTCTTTTTATTCTCCTGACCTTATCCCACCCAGATTAAAATTTTGTCATTCAGTATGTACCATATGTCTGCATAAAGATTGTGTTATATATCATTTTTATGTGTTTGTTCGTCTGAAGAATGACTACATTTATCCAAACACGTCTCATCTTTCAAGCTACCATGCACTCTAGAGAGTTCAGGCTCTTTTAAACAGCTTGGAAAAAAACATCTACTTGGTTCTTTTGGCCATTATCAATGACTAAAAACCACTTACTTAAAGGCTGGGAAATGAAATGTACAGCACACACTCGCATACGCACACACCTCTGTCTTTGCATTACCTAGTGCTCATTGCAGCCAGACAAACCCATCAAGCTTTATGAGCCTCTGAGGGCTGCTGCTGCCGCTAATTCATGGAGGCAGGCTATCGAGCGCATCCACACAGCCGATCTCCACTGTTTCCATGAATATGTGAACAGGCCCTTCCACCGGTTTATGTCTCCCATGAGGAGAGCCTGTTGAATGCAGGGCATGCAGCCTTGATAGATGATATGTCTGCTTTATGAAGGAAGTGGGGAGAGAGTGCGATGATCGTGTGCTTAACGCAGGGAGAAATGGGTACAGACATTTTCATTGTGGAGCCCTGTGTTGATGGATGTTCCCTTTATGTTGGAAAAATGGGCAAAGTCAGTTTTGATTCTTGGTGCATGACTTTGATTGATGGGTGATTTAGGAGAGGGAGAGGAAGAAATGGGAAAATTCTGATTTTGCTGACAGGACTTTGGGTTCTGTGAAGCCCTTTGAGAGCATGACTGTGGTTAAAGGTGGACGAGTTGACTTGATCGATGTCATGTAGACGTCTGTCAAGTGTGCATGCTGTGGAAGGTACTTTTTTGTTACTTTAAATGCTTTATTCGAGACAATGTGGCAGAAAAACTGGGAGTAAGATTTTTTTTGGAGGCATCGTTATGCCAGTATGTAGGATTTAGGGGGAGCTATTAGTAGAAATCGGATATTATATTCAGAGTTATTTTTGCATTAGTGTACAATCACCTGAAAATAAAAGTCGTGTTTTTGTTACTTTACAATATCTATAAGGACCAGGTCCTTTTCCATGTTGCATGGCCATGTTTCTACAGAACCCAAAAACGGACAAACCAAACAGTGGCACTGGAGAGGGCCTTTCATGTCTTTATGTTGAAGTGGTGGCTCATTAACAAAAATTGTGAAAGCAGCTGATAAAAAAAGCATAAAGTTTAATTTTAGTGACAAAGTTTAGCATAGCATCAGCAAATACTTGTTTGTTTATTTCCCCTACAAAAATCATATTTATATAACTTATGCAGTGGCTCTATAAGGGGAGAGCCCAACTCGCAGTTTTGGAACCACTGTCCTGGATATTTGGAAAGGGAGGGTGAGGCAAGGGGTATTCAGTTGGTTGCAATCTGCAACCTCACCACTAGATGCCACTAAATCTATACACTGGTCCTTTAAATGAAACCTATGGTTTATTACAACTTTGGTTTTGTTTTTGTAAAGTTGTAACTGATCAGTTTTAGCAAGTCTCAGAAAGTGGCAGCAGGGCTAATAAAGGGTCTAAAAGGCTAACAAACATGATTAGTTACCACTTATTTGGTGATAAAACTCAAGGTGAGTGCCTTCATGATGTTACTAATCCCTCACTGCACAGGAAAAGAGTAAAAAAAAAAGATTTAACAAAGCAATGAACTGAAGGCAACTATATGAAGAGTTATAGGGCCCTTAAAGAAGGTCAACAAAACAAATGAAAAATAAGGCTAACAACAAGACATTAACCCAACTAACAGACCTGCCAGAATGAGTTGTGAGAACAACATATATACTGACCGATCACACCAATAAACACACACAGGGAAGGACAACATAGAAAACAACTAAAACTCATCACAAGGAAACCCTGATCCCCCCCATGCAGTCAGAGCTCTTGGTATGGTCCTTGCTTGGGCCTCTACAAAACCAGGCTCCGCCCTCAGCCTCATCTTTGGTCAGACCAGGAAGGAGAACTCAGCAGCCAGGTAACTCAAAAACAAAGACAAATTAATGAATATAACTTAATTACACTACCTAGCAACATGACAAAACAATGTAAATTAAATGTGTGTGCTTCATCGAGAAAACAGTGTTTCATTAAAGGTGCTAATACACTAATTCTGAACCAAACAAACTGATGGTGTTTTATGTAATTTAAGTGATTGCAAAGTAACTGGACATGTGGTAAGGATGTGGATGAGTGTGTGGACCCTTAAACCTGCTGTGGACACTTATTGTAAGCATGATAGATTAAAGTTAAAGCCAGTGTGCAAACTGGTTACAGCAGACAGCTTGGGGAATCATTTTACATTAACCTTTGTTTGGAACCTGCCTGATTATGTGACTGCTCCCTGTTTTGAGATTTTAGCACCACTTTGGTGAGTAGAATGTTGTTATAAGTGAAAAAACCAATGGCCAGTGCAAGAAAAACAGAACAAACATTGTAATATAATGTAGCTAAAACGTGGCAGCATGCTGGGAGTGGAGTGTTGGAGTGGATGTGTGGCTCAATAAGACATCGGACTTTTGGAGACCACTGTTCACTTCCTGTTTCCTGTCAACATTGGTTTCTTTTAACTATACCCATGACTGTCCCCTAATCTTAAAGCGACTGATTAAAAATACATATTTTCCCTCTTACCTGTAGTGCTATTTATCCATCTGGTTTGTTTTGATGTGAGTTGCCGAGTTTTGGAGGTATCAACCTTCTCTTGAATATAATCGAACTAGATGACATTGAGCTTGTAGTGTTCAAAGCACCAAAAA
>JAJHUR010073274.1:0-24552 GCA_027495735.1 Lutjanus campechanus
GGCATGTATGAGGCAATCAGTCTGAATGCCACATTTTAAACATTTATCTGAGAAGATGGTGTCAGATTTATGAAGTATGTCTCTACTATAGTATATTCTTGCCATTAGTTTATATTGGATTAACTGTAAATTTTCATTAATGATGATTTTATATGCGAGTTGTAAATGTCCTGGGCCCTATCTTATACCTGGCAGAAAGGGGATGTGCCAGTGGAGCAGGTGGCATTGCTATCATATAATGGCACATGTGCCATTTTTGACACATCTGCAAGATAGCAAATTAACTTGCTTGTAGTCTTTTTGGCCAGGGATGGGAGGTCTAAAAATGAAACGAAGGCATAGCTAGGCGCTTTTGCTATCTTTTGCATGGCGCACTGGAGTCAAAACCACTTGCACCTTAGACCGACTACAACCTGGTTGTGGCGCAGTGTCCTTTGAACATATTTTCTATCAGCAATAAATTCTAAATATTGAAGTTAACAGCATGTGTGTATGTATGTATGCCTCACATTTGGCTGAGGCACACACCACCTTTCACCTCTCTGCCTTTCATTTATGTTAAAAAGCTCTGCATATGTATGTGTCTCTAAAGTTAATCACATTAATGAGGAATAAGGAATGACTGTACAAGCTGGGACTTCAGCACAGCCAAAAGTTAGTCAGATACACCAAAAAAAGCAGCAAAAGGGCTGTGCTGGAATAAACTACAGGCAGCCAGGTAGCTGGTAACAACAGGTGCCTATAGTGTGTAGTTGTCACATGCCAAACCCATTAGAGGGCAGTAAACAAAATATAATGATAGCAGAATAAGTCATGTTCTTCTGAGTTTTCTTTTCTTAAACTTGTATTGAACAGCAGGCAACAGCCATTTACAGCATTACTGGCCATATAGATAGGTTATAATTATATAATAGTAATTGTAATAATAATAATAATAATAATAATAATAATAATAATAATAATAATAATAATAATATAATAGTTCGTGTTTGATAGTAAGAGCTGTAATAGCCTATTTAAATCATTGAGGGTTTGATTTTTATCATTCTTATTTCTCTGTTTCAGTACCACACACAATTACATGTAGCATCCAGTAATATTTATGTCTACCAACACAGCCCTATCTGCTGTGCTGCACTATTATAAGCAGCTTTAATAAAGAGGATTCAAGTGTCTGACAATTGTTTTCTGGCAGTCTCTAAAATAATGCAGTCCTTTACAGATCCTCTGTTACTTTGCAAAAGCCTGCCTTGAAAAAGGCATTGCTATCAAGCTAGCCTCCTAGCAGCAGCTTCAGTCTCATCTGCTAGACTACATGCAAGATAGCGCTGGCCTTCAAGAAGGCCTACGATGATTTTTAATCCCACCCACTATAGATCAAAATGTGATTGGTTAATTCACCTGTCTCTTTCTAAACAAACAGGCTGTGGCCTTTTGTCCCGGTGATGAGGTTTTAAACAATGAGTGAGCCAGATCTAACCTCTCTCTGCATTAAGACAACAGCAAAAATTTTAGAATTAGAAGAGAATAGTCTAACAATTCAATAGAAGAAATCGAAATGTTGATATGTTAGGCTTCTCTGGGGGCCTAGAAGGCCCTAAGGGCTTTCCTCTGATTATTAGAATATTAAAGCCTGATAAATCTCAAAAGACCTGCAAAATGCGCACGGGACGGTATCACAGCTGTCAGATCATCTTGAACAGATCAGTCAGCATGACAGCTGGAGCAAATGTAGTGTTTGTATCTGCGTGTTTATTGGAATCCCGAAGAAACAAGGATTAAACATTTATGATGCATAACATGCAACATGAGCATGACATTAGATCTGACCACGAGACCGGACGGACCCGGGGTAAAAACAGGTATGCGTACTTCTGTCACAGCCTGATGCTGGTTGGATATATCCGTTGGATAACCCGTGAGTAATTTTGCGCATGGGTTATCAAACTTCAGGAAAACGTTCTGATTCTGTTTCCTCCACCCACAGTAGTGTTGGCGGGACGGAGGAGCGAATATGGGAGGAGGAGATGTGGATGGGGCGAAAGAGGAGAAGGAGCTCCACCTCAATCCAAGAATAAAGACGGCAAAGGTGGATTTGGACACCTCTTGAATAAATTAAATCCACTGCACCTTGCGCTTTCAGCATGCGTTTTAGATCAGTTTAAGATATGGCCCTCTATGATAGTGTTAAAATCAATATAACAATAAACATTGGATGGGTAGTAAACAATACTATTGTGTGATCTATTCAAATGTAAAATGTACTAAAAATTTGCAGAGCATCCTTGATATGGTCACAAGTGCCAAATTGGACTGCATGTTGCAGGTGGAATAGGACTATGAATCAGATTTCTGTTACAACTGTGAGTTTACGAGCGGCGATAAAAAAGTGGACGATAACAGAGCAGGCCAAGTTCTGTCCTCTGAGCATTTGATTTTATCTGGAAAATTGATTTACGCTCGATTTGATCATACATACTGCGTGCGTGCGCGCGCGTGCGTGCGTGTGTGTGTGTGTGTGTGTGTGTGTGTGTGTGTGTGTGTTCATGTTAGTCAGACAGACAGAGTTTAGAGGGGTTTTTTGCCAATGTTACCACAACCAGAAAACATGAGTGCGTGCTCGTCCGTGCTCGTGCATGCATGTATGTGTGCGCGCGTGCGGGTGTGTTTTAGGTGGGAGGGCTCTCTCCTAATAGGCTTATTCCAACAGATTTGTTTCGTAGTCTCATCAATTACATGCTAATTGATGATACTGCCCGCTGGAAACACCTATTAGGCTGCAGTATGGTTACGCATCATAGGTGTTCCATAAATTGTGGACTTGGGTCGGGTTTTTTTGCAGTCGCTTCAGCATTCATTTTGTTATTGCTCTGCATCAGCCCCCACAGCTCAGCTGGCTCATGTATAATGTCCGCATCCCATGTACCGCAAACATCCACCCATTACAGGAAACCATGCACGGCACAAAATGTTCGCTATGAATACGTATGGCACATGCAGGCCATACACTGCGTGCCGCATGTCACATCTCTGTCTGATTACCTTGATGAACCGTGCAGCGTTGTTTCGGACACACTTCAGCACCGTGCTGCTGCTGGTGGAGGTGGACAGCTCCTCCAGCGCCCACTGACAAAATGTGGATGTCTCCTGCGCGCCGCCGCAGTTACCGCGTCCGGCCGCTAGGGCGCACCTGAAGCTTCAACACAAATGCCCTCACATCATAGCCGAATGCGTCAACCACACGGTAACCAGCTAGGGGCATCTCACCAGCACAAACCCCGCCGTGTTCCCGGGGCCTAAAGCAACAGGATACAGTCCAAGCAACAGAGGACAGGACGCAGCCTGCAAGATAAAGGTAAGCGACAGGCACCATTCAAACGATGCTGAGATGGTTGTGGGTCTCACGGTTGTGATGACTGATGCCAAAAATCGTCCTCCGCACAAAGAGGGCCGGGGGAGGTGCGAGTGATGCTGCCTCGTATAGCCCCATCATTTTGTCACACACAAGGCTGGTAATTTCACCGAGGAAACGCCTCGATTGACAGCGAAGGAGCTTTTTGACATATTATCATAAACAGGTTGATCATAGAATAAGGTTCAGAGTCTACCTGCGGTGAGGACACGCTCATTTGGTGAATTTTGGAATAGCGCATTTTCGGGCATGTTGTTGCAGATTTGGGTGAGAAAATGCAG
The DNA here is from genome assembly GCA_027495735.1 of Lutjanus campechanus. Lineage (NCBI taxonomy): Eukaryota > Metazoa > Chordata > Actinopteri > Lutjaniformes > Lutjanidae > Lutjanus > Lutjanus campechanus. The sequence continues at coordinate 3,694 of JAJHUR010073274.1, forward strand.
GGGAAAGCGTGAATATTTAACCTTACACCGTGCGCGATATGTACTTGTTCTCTTGCCATTGCCTTTTAATAATAACTTTAATTAAATTGCCATTCACACCTCTGTATTGTATGAACTGAATGGATATTTTCCAGATTGACGGAGGTGAGCTTTTACAGTATCAAATCACAGTGATCCTGTAATCCTGTAATGGCCTATGATGTAAACATATGCTCAGTACCCGAATTACGATAGAATTTTAAATTATATGACTGATACTTTGCTATTCATTACCACTCCAGCCAGCATGGGTTATTTCTGTGCAACCTGCAGTAATTGCAAGCTGCTTACAGGCAATTACATTACAGTACAAGATACAGTAATTGTTCTATTTACATGATCACATAATAGTTTGCTAATCAGTCTGCTCACTTTAACCTTCTCAGGTCATTCAGCTTCATCCAAAGCCATGGGGTTCACACACCTTGCTGTGATGCTGTCTGTCACTATGATCCACCTAGCTTCAGGTAACTCTGTGTGTGTGTGTGTGTGTGTGTGTGTGTGTGTGTGTGTGCGTGCTCTAATACTTGCACTTTCATTGTTGTCCCACCACAAGCATGGCTGGATTTGTTCATCTCAAATCTAGAACAGGAAACTTGTTTTTATGCAGATTGATTGCCATGTCCTGCTAGCTAGGTTTGTTTTCATTTTGTTTTGTGTTTGCTGGTCATTTCAGGTATGAGCTTTTTGACTACTGAGCCTGATACACCACCAACATCAACCCCAGACACTTACCCTTTGGGTGACCTGATCCATGCTGCCCTGCAGAGTAAGGAATACTTAGGAGAGGCTTCTGCAGGCACAGGTACACTAACACAGTCCCTTATAACTTATGTAATGCAGCTACAGCATGATCTGGTGACTGCTCTTTGGAAATCCGTTGAATTGACATTGAATTGAACCTTTGGACTCTGCAGGTACTACCACCAACCCGACACAGGCTGTGCCTGGGCTTGGGCAGACCGAGTCAACAGCAACTGTCATATCACCAGGGCTGCTCACCACAGCTTTAAGTTCCTCTTCGGCTGCCAGCCAGACAGGATCAAGGAATACCATGTCCTCGCTGCCCATAGAGGAGGAGACAACCACCACTCTCATCACCACAACCACCATAACCACAATGCACATGCCAGGTAAGATAAGATAAGATAACATAAGATAAGATAAGATAAGAAACTTTATTGTTCTCACTCCAGGGAAATTCATGTTACAGCAGTTTAAGGATCAAAAGTACAGGTAGAGAAAGGAGTGAGTGATACATAGAATACAAATAAAATAGAAACATAATACAATAGAAAAGAATAAAAGAATTAAAATAGAAAAATAAACGATACACAAATAATCCTATACTATACACACCTTTCATTTGTACAGATATATGGACATGATATATGGACAGGTATATGGATAATTGTACAGAATAATAGCATGTGTGTTGTAATGCACACATGGTGTATAGCATAATACTAAGAGAAAAAATAAAGACATGATTTAGCCTTGTAAATGGATACAGAGATACAGAGATTGGATTGCACAAATTACAAGCAGCAAAACTTACAGGATGATTCACAGTATTAAGTTATAATTGCATGGGATGATTTAACAGTGAGAATATAAATGTACATTACATAGCACACAATAAGATAGGCAAAGGATAAGATAGGTACTTGCATGCCACCACCAAGTTGTGTTTCTGATAAAGTGATGTGAAAAAATCTTGAACAAATGATCCAGAATTTCAACTGTAGTGTCAGAGGCGCTCAGTTTTCGGGGGCGCCGGCACTGACAACAAATTCCCACCGAATGACTTTGGTTCCCATCGCGACTTCAGTCATTTATCTTCTCTGCCTCTCTTTGAAGACAGACTCACAAGGACATCTTGTCGGACAAGGTAACGTGAAACATGTTGTCATAAAATATTCATGATGAAACATCAACAGGTTACTGTTCAATGTGAGCTACTTTTAAAGAAAAAGATGTACATACATTTTATATTCTTTAGAAACACCCGTGTTTAATGACTTAGGGCCAATTTTTTTAAGACTGCTCTGGATTCAACATAGCCACCTGCTATATGAATGCAGTCATTTACCATTTACCTGCTAATAATGAGAAATGACATTCTGTAACATATTCAGTATCCATCATTGATTTTATAATTTTGGCTGACTGCTGACATTGGAACATAGATGTTTGCTAACAATATGAGTAGAGAACAGTCTAATATAGACATTTCTGTCCATGCATCTGGTCTTATTTCTGCAAAAATAATGTTCTTCTTGTATTTCTACATTTCAGGATTCATGCTTTAAACTTTTGGATGCACAATGCAATGAAGAGCCAGCCGGAACTGCTATGAAATGACTGCTGCCAGATGTACTGTGATATATCTTACCTGGACGTGTGCATAACTGTAATAATGTGCTCAAAACACAGTGCAGGGCAGCGAAGGAGTCTTCAGAATTCAGGATCTATATGGTCTCTTACTAAGTGGCCAACTCAACCAAGAACACATTAAATTTTTTAAGTGCTCACTTTAAAATTTACTGTTGATTTTAATCCAAGTAAAAATCCTTATTTAAGCAGTCACAAGGGGCAAGACGTGTGGAGGTAAAGTGAAGCAAATTACTTAGAAAATGATTTTGGGCCACTGTGATGTGAAAATATTTTAGACTATACTGCGAAATGCAATATATATCTCAATATACACATTTTCTTTATAGTAGCATACTATAAATTCCAAACAATGCAAACATTAGGGCTGGGCAGTATGGACAAAGTTGAATATCATGTTTTTTTGACCAAATACCTCAATAGCAATATTATGTCAATACTGTAAGGATGACTACTAGTGTTTTCACAAAATTTTACCACAGTGAGACTTTTGACATATAATCATCAGTACTGTGAATTATGGGTGTTGGGATATATAATGATGTTTTAAAAAAGGAAATATTGATATCGTGTCAATAATACACACCCAATAATATAGTATAAATAATCCAGCGCCTGTTAAACATACTGTATGCCACTGAACACACCTTTTCGATATCCATTAAGTGTAATTGCACATTTTGTACGTTTTTGGACAGTTACACATGCTCTCTCCACCACCCCATACATACAAAACACACACTTAACAAAGTTAAAGCTGAATTTGCCCAACAGAATTATTTTCTTTCAAAATTTTTCTGTAAATATCACAATAATATCATCATGAATTATTCTGGCCACAATAATCGTGCAGTGAAAATCTTGAAAATATTGTGACAGGCAGCCCTAATGTGGATAATAATAGGATAGCTTGAACAGTTTGGCTGGTTCAGATAATTACATCACTGTTCTGTAATGCAGCTTTTAAAAAGACAACAGTTATGCCATATCACAATATAATGATATCCAAAATCTAAACAATATCTTGTCTCATATCATGAAATAGCGATACAATATATATTACTGGGACTCATATCTGTGAGAATCTATGGTCATGCAGCACATCCACTGTTAGTGTCGTCTTCGTTGAAATTGTCCCATGAAAAATTCAATATTCAGAAGAATCTTGACAATAAAGTTTAAATATACTTTTTTTGGCTTTTAGTTATTATTACAACCAACACATTAAACAGTGGTTTGGCCAACAACTTATTACCTGAATAAAGAGCAAACTGGTGAACACTATCAACTAATATCAACACTGTTATTCCCTTATTATTGTAAGAAGTGAAGTATTAATTTGACAAATCAGTCAGCCAACAATGCCATCCTGACCAGAATACTAATAGGGAGTGGTGAAAAACAGAATAGCCTCCAGTATGAATGATTGTCAGAAATGGACAGCATGTCCTTTGGCTGAGGTGCCTGTGCGGCTCTCACTGCAGGTGGCAGAGAGCTGTTGCTCATTCTGGTCATGAAATAAAAGACACCAATACAGCAGCGGCTACAAACGAGAGTTGAGGGTATGTAATCAAGCAGGTGGGTCAGCTGATTTGCACCAGATGTGGTGAGAGAAATGCCATGAGATGAACGATCACTCGGGTGTGTGTGTTTGTCACCTATTTCCTCTGTGGCTCTATTGTTTGTTTGTTTTTTGTGTACTCACAGGTCATTTGAACCCCCAATAAAACAAACTCCAAGTAGTGTGGAAATGTCTCAAATATGTTCACCTGTCATGGCAACACAATCGTACCCTAAAGCAATAATTTGACACTTATAATAGACTTTCAAAAATAGATTTATTCACTTTCTTGCCAAGAGTGTGATGAGAGAGTTGATGTTACTCTCTTGTCTGTATGGTAAATATTAAGCTGCAGTCAGCTTAACTTAGCACAAAGACTGTAAATATGGGGAATCAGCCAGCCACGCTTAGTCCAAAAAAACAAAATCCACCTACCAGCACCTCTCAGGCTCACTACTTATATACCTTGTTTCTTATATCTGTACACAAAAGGGTAAAAACAACAAATTTACAGCTTACAGACTATTAGCTGGACCATTTCTTGGCTGTGACAAGTTGCCAGGCCACCAACTGAGACACCAGGCAGTTACCAGTCCCAGCCAAGTAATAGTCCAGTACACAGCCCTTTGTAAAAACCCGACTTACACTTAAGGTTTTAGATAAAGATATAGTTGGTTAATTAGTGAGCTTTAGAGGTGCTGTCAGGCAATTTTATTTTGTTTAGACAGAGTCAAGGTTGCTGATTCCAGTCCTAACGTTATGCTAAGCTAATGCCAACCACCTGCTCACTCCAGCTACATGTTGTATTTACTGTACAGATATGAGAGCAGTGTCAATCTTCTTCTTATAAGAAAGCTAATAAGCTCATTTCCCAAAATGTAGAACTAGTACTTAAACTTCTTTATCATGTACAGTATTACGTTTAATATTATGTGCAAATTTAAATTACTTATGGCACTTTTTAAAATCTGCCATTCAAGTGAAAAGTCTTGGGTTGCTTTCCTCTTATTGATGCATCTAGCTGACACTTTTTGCTGCTGCTTTTTGCAATGTGGACAGCCAAATGGACTGTAATGCCCTTTCCGCTCCAGATTTGTATTACGAGTGGTGGGCACTAATTTGATTCTACCGAAGCACAGTGGCAGTTTCAGTCAGTCATGCAGTCAGTAAAATAATTTAATGTGGGGCAATCCAACACATTACAGCTTCACTCACGACAGTGTTTTAATTTAGCCAGTACTTGTGGTATGAAGTACTTTTCATTTTTACCCAATTTAATTGGTTTACAGTTACTTACAGCTACATATGGCCACTTAGTGATGATAACCCAGGCTGATATTATCAGTCTCAAATTTTATTTACATGACCCACAATCCTGAAGACAGAGCAGAAATATGATGCTCCTTGCCCCTTGTCTGAGATGAAAAATGTTATTATACTTAATGTAGTTCGTAATTTATTGGGTATTGTGACCATAAATATACTAAAGATAGAATATGTGAATATTTCCTTACCAAATCATAATTTCAATGTTTTTTTTAAATTAGCCAAGGTACTCAGCAATCTTTCTATGTAGTAGAACAAGTAGTAGAATTACCTTTTTGTAATACATACAGCATACACCTAATTGATCTCTGGCTTAGAGTTTTTCTCTTGTCTGTAATGTCCAGTACCAGAGACTGGCCCCAAAAGTATGGAGACAGAAAGCAGGACCAGTCTAAGATGGCTGTGATCCAGCCAACTCACTGAAAGCATTTTGCATCAAAACGGACCCAGCGTTCTGACATTTTTTCTGTTTTTCTGTGCAGAGGAATGAGACACTCATATTATAATGAGACACTGTTTTTCAATCAGTAAACCCTACAAAAACACGTCTTACCAACAATGCACAAGTGTCCTGCAGTTGCTAGTTTAGATTAATGGCACCTTTTTATTCTACTGAGTCACCAAACCAGACAATTGTGAAGGATGCTGTTACCATTTGTTACATCTACATACACGCTGTACTGCTTATCACCAAGCTTTGTACTGGCAGATGAGATTTTCCTGGAGTTCAGTGATGTTTCCCTTGATCCATTAGATATTTTGATGATTTGCACAGTAGGGGGTGTGTCACTTCCTATCCAGCAGTGCACAGCTATTTTGGTGTCAAGGGTGACTTTGATTTGCGTCTTTCACCACTGACCCACTTGAAATGGATGAACAGCACAGGACAATTTTGTGTTTTGTGCTTTTTTGCCACTTACTTTGAGGGATGCACACCCAAGTAGACCTTCTCATAATCACCAAAAAACTTAACTGTTATTATTGTCCTTTTTTGGACTTTTATGAACACTAGAAATACTGTTGTAATTTGATTATAGCAATAATGGCAGTCAAGCAGAGTGAGTCTGACCTGTATGGTTATAATTCTTGTCAGTATCAGTCAGACACAATTGCTTGAAAAAAAGATCAAGATACTGAGGTACTTACTAAATCACCACAGCGTTGTGGTGCATCTGACAGTGGCTGGAGTAGCTGCGCTCTCTAATTTCAGGGAAGCTCACAACTAATTGTTTAATTCCAGCACACATACACATGCCTCAATTAATGCATACATTGAGTAAATCGGGGGCAACCAACTCAGGTATTGCACTTGCTGTGTGCTTCATCAAACAATTTGCTCATAAGTAGGAATTCTTTATAACTCCCTGGTTAATGCAGTGTATCATCAGGAGTGTTAACCTCAGGGCGTTCCTGGGGTGAAACAAGTCTTTCAGAAGAAGAAATGTTTTTAAGAGAAGAAATCTACAATAGTGGCATTTTGTGTGCTGAAATCGGCCCAGATATATCTGGTATATATGTTCTAAAAATACCTATGGCACCAATAAAACAGTATTGTTATTAATAGCAGTAGTAGTAGTAGTAGTAGTAGTAGTAGTAGTAGTGGGAAGAGCTGATTTGATAACCCCTAACACATTCAATGATCATTTATTCCTCCAAAATCTCTTTTCATTTTCCTTCGTGCTAAGAGTGCCCTGTATGTCTGTGGCCATGTATATATGTTACCATTAGGGCTGGGTAGTGTTGAAAAAATGACAACACCAGGACCAACACCAGTACCCTTAAAGTGATATTCATACCAAAGGAATAGTTCATTTGAAACCTTTTTTTGAAGGTTCTTCTTTATGAAGAATACTTGCAGTGATTGGCTGCAAGAATTCTTCATTCATAAATAGTCATTTTTTTTCTAGATCTGGGTACCAAAAAGATTGACTGCAAGTGTGTTTATTAAATCATTACTGTATGAAGTGAATTTAAAAAGACGTCGATATGCTCCTTCTTAACGCACATTTTTACTTTTTCTTGTCTTGCCCTGCTCTTTCCCTCTTTCCACAGTACAATGCAATGCGACATTGTCAGCAATGGAGGATGTTGTCGAGTCACCAGATCCTGCATCAACATCATCTTTTTCCCCACTGGAATGCACTTACAGCATTACTGTGTATGCAGGTTATGGTGTGGAAATCCAGGTAATGGAATATTCAATATTCAAATATTAACCATTTTCCATTTTCAAAGATTTCCATAGAAGTGCCTTTGATGATGTAATTCGATCTTTTATTTCATGTGATCTCAGTTATCTGTAAAATTAGACAAATTTTTAAAACATACTCAAGCCTGTGTGTCACAATTCTCTGTCTGTCTGTCAAATAGTATCAGGGTTAGTGGTGTATGCTGAGATGGAAAACCATTTATAATTAGCTGCATTCAAGAAAAAAAAAACATAGTAGAAGTAGTAATCACATGGGAGTACACTGTAATTCTAATAGTAATAATGTTGTAGCAGCAGTGTGGTCAGTCAGCTGCACACAATCAACTTTTAGCTAATGAGGTCCAAGTGCAATGTTAGTTAATTAAACAAAACATACACAAATCAAAAGATGGCGATGCCATTATTAAATTAAATTAAGATCATTTAACACGGCACACTCTATGTTTTTCATTTGTTCATCGTAAAGCTGTTATACTGAACATTGTGCAGTATGTCATTGGTTAGATAAGACTGTAGATCAGTGATTATTTCACTTGTTGCTGAATTGTCTGGCAGGTTTATGTATTAAAGGCAGCTGCCAGAACAGGTTTCATGTCACTGTTTCCCCTTTTTCCCTCCAGGTGAGGAAGGTGAACCTTTCTAAGAAAGAGTCCCTGACAATCATGGGGTATGGAGGTTTGGGACCAGAGCTCTTGGCCAATGAGACCCTGATGAGAGAGGGTCAGGTGATTCGCAGCACAACTAATCAGGTGTACATACACTATCGCAGTCTCCAACAGACCAACCATGGCATGTTCAGCCTCCACTATCAAGGTAAATGAACTCCTCAGGTTTCATGAAATAACTAGAAATGGCTGATCTTTTATCGAAAGTGTAATATGACCAAGTGCAGTATCCAAATTGCAGAAGCTATAATAATTTGATCAAGGAAAGAATGTTTGGCAAAACAACATTATATTGAAGTATGTAGTGCTACAGAGATGTCCTGGCCTAAAAGTCTTGTTCTCCAGATGTAAGAAAAACTTTTTTTTGATACAGACCCCAACAGATGTCACATCATAATGATTGTAATAGGTTTTTTTTTAGTGATAATAAAAATTAAGTGATTATTCCCATTCATTGTGAATCATATTGCAATTGCAATATCTGACATAATAATCACAATATGATTTTTTTTTTTTTACCATAGTGTATAGCACTGGTACCTCTGGATAATTTTCGTCATTTATGTTTTCCTCTATGTATGATGAAGTTTTTTGTAATGAATGGAATGAAAACCTGCATAATTAAAAGCATACAAGCATGCCAGATTTGGTGCAGGTGGACACAGTCAAGAACCAGACCATGGTGCAGTACTTTTCATTTACATTTTCTAACACTTAAATTTTGGATTTTAAAGGTAGGGGAATTTCTAAGTTGCACATCTACACTACACAGCTCTACACTGTGGATGAAGTTCAATAAGGAACATTTATTAGGGATCAAGAAAGCAACAGTGAAAGTTTTTGGTCATTAGACTTAAGTAGTATCTCAATAAAATGATTACCCATGATCTTAGATGATTGTGGTGCTGATGAAGAGGAAGATGGCACCTGCTCGGCCGAGTCACCTGGGACAATCTGGTGATCTTGGTGGTGAGGTGGGAGGTGAAGACAGCATCACAGAGATGTAAATTAACATATAACTGATTATCTAAAGGTAGATTCAGTAGGATTGGTCCAAGCTCTTTGTAAATGCAGCAGAAAGATAGTTGATCGGTGAGCCTCATTCCCAGGATGTCAAACACTGACATTCTGAGTAAGTAAAGCATCCTGAGCACAGCAAAATAATGTGAAAATAAGGAAATACAGGCAGAGGGCAGAGTCTGTGCAGGTACAGACACCACAACACACTTCTAGTGGGTCAAAAGTGACGTCTGAAAAGGATTATGTTTATATGGGTCAATTCATGTTTTGTTTTTTTTTGTTTGTTTGTTTGTTTGTTTTTTTGGAAAATGTTGCATATTATATTTAATGGCATATGCAGGGAAGGCTGAAGGGTCATGAATAGTGAAAATGTCAAAGAAAAGATCTTTTTTTAACTGTATTCTCAACTTTTTTACGTTCTGTTTTTCAAAATAAATTGAATTTCCTTCCTGTTTTATCAACATCAACAGCCTTTCTGCTGTCCTGCCCATTCCCTCTATCTCCTGAGGGTGGCGGAGTGACAGTGACCGACATCCATCCTGGCGGTCAGGCACACTTCCACTGTGATCCAGGTTTCCAGGTCCGCGGCCACGAGGTGGCTACATGTATCAACACAACACAACCACACTGGAGCACTCCTGAGCCACAATGTGTCGGTCAGTCAACTGATTTAGATTTGAATTAAATGTAATGGTTACAATGTACGCTGTCATGGTTACAATGCTCGCCGCTCTTTTGAAAATAATATGTGGGATGTTTTTTTTCCTTAGCCGTGTCATGTGGAGGGTGGATTCGTAATGCAACAGTGGGCCGGATACTCTCTCCACCCCCTCCATCTGTCAGCAATCACAGTAATGGAAATAACCTGAGCTGCCACTGGTTAATAGAAGCCAAAGAGGGACACAGACTCCACCTACACTTTGAGAGGATTGCGCTAGATGAAGATGATGATAAGTAAGTTTGTTTCCACTAGTTTGTACAGAATTTGTTTTCTGATAAACTTGTGGAATGCAAATATATACTGCATTGCCATCATAGCTATAGGGCTTGAGTGGTGGTACAAGGCAACTACAATGAAAAGTGCACAATTTTCCCCTTAATGATAGGCAAACATTATTGTGCTTAAACTTTCACCTAAGAGAAAATGTACAGAAGAAAAAATTATCTTGATTTCACATATGTATAGAAAATGTGCCACCTAGACCAAAGTAAAACATTCCTTAGTGTTGTATATGTTACACCAGACTTGTTGATGTTGATTACCTATCAATCAACCTATCAAATACTTATCAATTTGTTAACCTTGCACATTCATGCATTCCTTATTCAGACACTGATCAGAACATGTCCCTCTTTTCTCGAGCTTACCATCGGGCATCTTTGTGATTTGTTCCTCTCAGGTTAATTGTGCGCAGTGGAAACAGTTCTCTGTCTTCACCGCTCTTTGACTCAGACATGGATGATGTCCCAGAACGTGGGCTGCTGAGTGAGAGCTCCACGCTGTACCTGGAGCTCACAGCTGATTCTTCCTCCATCCCTCTGCTTCTGGCTCTGCGATATGAGGGTGAGCAGAAAGACTTAAGATACTCATATGATACTCAGCCTGCATCCTTTTCCTTGCATGATGCCTTTTCCACATTCAGCAAAACTCAAATGCATGCAGCAACAGAGCTGCTTTCCCTTCTGACTTCATTATTGTGTATTATTACATGTTTTTTGTTAAATGCTCAATTCTAATTTGCCATTACAGCATTCTGAAGGGTGTTATTTCTATATAGCAGACTATTGCTTTGAAGATCTCACTGCAATGGACACAGCTCTTATTATAGACCCTGGAAGAGCAATAAAATAATTTTTGAGTCCATGTATATACGGGCTCGTGGCGTGTAACCATTTAATAAGCGGGGTAACATACAGTGAGCAGGTCATTATTGCAGAATAATGAATTACTCAGTGTACATTATTCCTTACATATTCAATATGTGGATCAACATCCTGCCTCAAAACAAGTTAGGCATGATTCATTATAGAATTACCAGAAACCACCAGTTATAAGAATTCAAACGCCTTGGAAGTGACAGCATTTTAGATTAAAATGACCTATAATACCAGGTCAAACTCTTTCTTATTTGGATTATTTATAGATAATTTTGACGTGTTATATGTGATATCTAAAATGGGAATGGAGTTTAATGTTCTACAGCCCTCTAGAAAACCAAGGCTTCCTTTTCATCAATTTGTGTTTTAAGAGGACCATAATGAGCCACATAAGTGCTTACAGTCTGCCCACGCTTCAGTGGGATTTATTTTAGGCTTTGGAGATGCTCACTGCTTAAGCTTTTAGCATCTTACACCTGGGCTTTTTCTAGCCAAGACGCTGTGAGATTCTAGGTCATCCCTAGTGAAAAGCCACACTCCCTCCTCAATTAAACGGGTATGGTTGCCTAATGCCACCAAGAAGGAGAACAACTACTAGAATACAAAAACAAAATGTAAGGAAAGGGAAATATCTAATCGGTACACACATGCTCACTTTGTTTCAAATTCTGTTTTGTTTTTGTTTTTTTAGCTTTTGATGATGAACACTGCTGGGAGCCCTACATGCCCCATGGAAATTTCAGCAGCAGTGATCTCACATATCAGCTGGGCACCACTGTTACCTTCACCTGCTCTCCAGGCTTTGTTATGGAACAAGGCTCAGGGACAATTGAGTGTGTCGACCCTAGCAATCCCCACTGGAATGACACCGAGCCTGTGTGCAGAGGTAAGTTTCAGGATTGCGCTTTGGCCATGCAAATACAAATACGAATAAGTGACTCCAGTAATATGTCAACCCACATGACAGCAGTTAATGATTTAACTTTAATCTTCTACTAATCCGTATTTCCAAAACATATGAAGTTTTGTGAAAACTTTTGCCATCTCAAAACCAAAATAACCTTCCTATCATGTAATTTATGGTCCCATGTGCATAATAGTAAACACATAAAAGTATGAGAAATTATTTTTAATCCAAATTTGAAATATTGCCCTGTCTACATTGGTCCGCACACAGTAGTGGCTACATTGCTTAGCTCCCACGTTTGGACTCCTGATGGAGATGTCAATCAAACGTGACCTGCCACACCCACACAGTCTTGAGTCTAAACAGCAGAATATGCTGTTTTTTTAACCATCGTTTGACTATTTAAAACCACGTTTCCAGAGGCTTTGAGTTTTTTTCATGAAATGAGAAAGTCATTTGATTCTGAACTATGTTGAGGTGGGTGCCTGAAGTGTTGAGGTGTTGTCGCATGAAGACTACAGCCACGCTGACTGTATCATCTGCTGATTTGCTGGCATGCTGTGAAAACTGAGAGCAACAAACAGAGAGACTGTGGTAGATATAAAACTGGCAGAGATGTTGCTCCAGGCCAGGGACTGGCTGCAAACACAGGTGCTATAGTTTCAACCAAGCATTAAAGCCAACCTGAAAGCCATATGCTGTGTGGCATGTCCGCTTCCAGGAAAGCACAAGCAATGCTTACACATGATGTATAAGGATGATGGGATATTGGTAACTTGTTTCTGTAGTTAGCAATATTTTACAGATCTCTCCCAAATGGAGTTGCTCTCAAAGCAAAGCAGTTTTTTCAGCATTTAGTCCTGTTGGTGTGACTCTGCTCATATTTGCCTGTTATGTTCACACTGAAATATATTTAGCTATATTTTGTTGAGGTAAAAATGTTCCCAAGGAAGTGCTTGTAGAACTGTCTTGCACTGTTTAATTCCATCACATGTTTCTGTGAACAATCTTGGATTCACTCAACAGCTGGAAATCTGTGTGTGAGAGAGTTTGTGTGTGTGGGGTGTGTGTGTGTGTGTGTGTGTGTGTGTGTGTGTGTGTGTGTGTGTGCGTGTGTGTGTGTGTGTGTGTGTCTTCACAGTTTCATGCCTGAGTTTTACAGGTTTTTAATTGCTAACAAATGTCAGCCAATACTGACGCCACTTTTTTCAAAACTCTTAACAGCAGTGATTCCCAAACTTTTTTCTGGCATGTCCCCCCCCCTTCAGAAGCCAAAAAAAAGGTTGCACCCGCTCCAGCCCACAATTATTATCAGTCATTAAAAATAATGTGGGAAGCAACCGATAAAAAAGGATTCGAGTTGAATGTTTACTTTCGAATTGGATTTTTTATTTTACTGTATTTGTTACAGTAAAAACAAATTTGAAAAAATCCTGATTCCCCACCCCACCCCCATTATATATACATATAACATTATTATATTTTAATATAACCACAAAATTGTCCACCGTTCTGTTTTCTGTTCTGATTCTCTGGTTTGAAAACTGGTGTGTTAGCATTTAAAAAAATGTGCCACAAATAGCATAGTGTTTTGCAGGTGCTTCAGTGACAATGTGACGTCGGCTTTGGCCAGTGCATGTTAGCAATTGTAAGAGCTGTAATAGGGGATGCTTTGTATGAGAGCAACCCTGGCATTGCATGTGAAGTCAGCAACATCCTCCGAACAAAGTCTAATTGAATGTGTTCTCACAGCCAAAATTGTGGGTTTGCATAGAAATAGAGGTGCTACATTTGGCTCCTCTCACTGTAATTTGCACTCTAGAGTTGTCACCTCCCTACTGACACCCCCTCCCCTGGCTGTTGTATTGTTTTTGTGCTAGGGCCACAAGTCACTGTGGTTAATGTGAAGTAATGATCATTCTTCATATTCTTAAATTGATTGTATTCTGTAACTGATCTGTCTAATTGGTTGCTGCAAAATAATAGACAACAGGCAGGCTATAAATAACGTAACTTCTGTTTAAATGATTCCACGGGCAAGGGAAGAGAGAACCTGCATATAATTTTATTTACAGGTATAATGTTTCAGCCCTTACACCTTCATCAGGTAAAAGAGAAACAAAGAACATTCCAGGCAGATAAAGCCAACACCTAAATGTGCGATGTTAATCGGGGACTTGTGCTGAGCTCCATTGTCAGGTGGTCTCTTCACAGTCTGAACAGCAAATACATCAATTTATATGCAAACACTGATATAAATAAGATTAGAATATCAAGATGACAATAATAATATTGGAAGATCTCTGGGTAACACTACCACACTTACTCGTTGATGACTACCCAGTGAATTCACCTTCAAATAGGCTGTAGGTTATAATACAAAATGAATCACACATCACTAAATTACATAGTGGTATAGACAGAAAAACATTTTTAAACCTCATGGAACCGTGAAAAACAGAGAAAAATATTTTTAAATCTTGTACAAACATGGAAAAAAAAAATATAGAAAAATATTTTTAATCTCATCATGCCATAGAAACAGCACAGATGTGTGCAAGCTCATGAAAGTTTAAGTAAGCCACAAGTAAGTAAGCATCTATCCACTTTAAGTCTCCTCTGAGATTTTTATCACCTCTCCTTGATCATTTCACCATCTTTATTTATTTTCTATCTCTCCATTAATATTACATTTTTCTCCAGTTACTTTCCTTTTTCCAGTTTCTGTTGATATTTCATCACCCCTTTCATCATTCTATCTGTCTCCCAGTGCACGTCCTTAGCTCAGTTTCCTCTCCTCTGCTTTGCTCTGTAAGCTCTGTGTGGTGGGGAGTTGACCGAGCCCTTGGGTACCATCCTGTCTCCTGATTGGCCCCAGAGCTACTCCAAGGGGCTTGACTGTGTATGGCAGATCCACGGTAATGAGGAGAAACGCATTGAACTGGACGTCCAGATGTGAGTATTGCTAATTCAAGTTAATGTTGCTCCTAATTTTCTAATTTACTGAATTTAAATTCTCACTGAGCCCAGCAGGTGTCATAAGTAGGAGGATTGTTATTATGTAAAAAGTATGGAATAATGACCTGGACACCAACAGGGCCAATGATCCAACCTTCTGTTTCACGCACTGAATCAAACCACTGGAAAGCTTAATATAGGTTGGCAATCTGACAGAATAGTAGGAGTGCATGTTTCAATACATTATACAACATTTTGTATTATTTGTTAGTCCATCCACAGTCAGAAAATATCTTAGAAATTTTGCAATATATAATGGTTAATGTAAGGTATTTGTTGTTTGCGGTAGGATGATGCTCTTTTTAAAATTATTTGATAACATCTTACATGCAAAGTGTTTGCCATACAGTACATACATACATACATTTGATGGCACAGAAACGTAACACAGAACACAGAAATATTAAGCAGTGAATGTGCAAGCATCAATTTGACTAGCATTCTGGTGTCATAGTCAACTTATGCATGAACCATATAGATACAATTTCAGCTCATGTTATTCTATTTTATTTTTCACAAAACATCTGATAGCTAGTTTACATTGTGATTCAAAGATTCAAGCTCATTTCTGATCATTATATAACAGGGTTGAACGATGAAACAAGCTGTAGTTCCTTCATAATACGTTTATAATACAGCATGTATGTAGGTGATAATAAAATAATTGAATTGAAAATGGAATAGGGTAAACATCTATATCAGAATAAATATATATGTATATACTACAACATATACAAGTATACACCTCAGAAATAATTCTGTTGTGCATCAGGTTGAATGTAAACAGCAGCAACAAGATGGTGATGATAATATAGTTAACATCTGCACATTAAAAGCTCAACATCTGGGAAACATTGTCCATCAATTGTGACTTTGTTTGAGCATGAAGGATCATCAACGTAAAAACACAGTCCTCCCCTCGTCTTGCGTGTTACGTCCTGTCAGCTCGGAGTACGATCTATGGCCACCACAGTCTACGGTTTCCTGTTGTTTGGCCAGCCTGTGTCCCGTTTCGTCTATTTCATTTTCCTGGCCAGACATTATCCAGGATCAGCCTTAAGTCCCAGCTGTAGCATGGCTCTCATCCGCTCACCTTGTCTCCTCCTATAGGACAGTCAAGTGTAGTGGTGAATCCAGCTAATCTGACTGCACATTCAAAAGATGCCAACTGCATTGTCGATTGTCTCCTGGTCCACTGCTCTTTAATCCAAACCCCACATCTTCATTTTACAAAGCCTACGAGTGTATTTCTGTCACATCATGTCTATGATGTGTGTTTCAACTATAAAGCCAAAAATAGATTAAAAGAGAAAAAGTCTGAAGGAGCTACCAGCTGCAGCATCTCAATACACAGCTGTTGCCTTAGCTTCTGTGTAAACTTGTATTTTACAGATACATAGATAATACTGAACATCTTTTGTTGGGATGCACATGACAGATAAAGGCTTTTAGATGAAATATCGTGTCGGCTCAAAATGCTGATATGATGCCGCTTTAATTATGCACACGACTCGAGTGTTTGCAATGTGGAGGTTTTTTAAATTGTCTGAAATGGATATCAAAGTTATTTGCAATGATTGCTCAGTGTCTGTCATATAAGGGATTAAGTCGCATTCCTTCAACACTACTACTACTACCACTGGCCATCATGAGAGCCATCATTCCAACCATTACGATGATTTTGTGAACAACAAACAGGAAAAAAAACTGTCAGCTGTAGTAGTTTTTATTTTATTTTGCTCGGTGAATGTCTATATTTTGAAAAGCATTGTATTTTATGTCTGCATCTGCTAGTGGACCTTCACAATAAGATTAGGCAGAATAATATGTTAATTTCACTGCAGGAGTCACTTGATGTTCTCTGCAGTTGGGTGGAAAAAATATGCGTATATACCAATGTCAGTATCTCTAATCCACCAAAATGAGTTCAAAAATAACAGCACATCTGATATCAGCAAAAATATATGGTATCCATAATCTTTTGTACATATATAAATTGTACCTCATTAAAGGCTGAATAGCAAATAAGAGAAAGGAATATTATAGCATGTTGCAGCTTTATATAATCTTCTGCCTCTCCTGCCTTTACTCTCTGTACTGTGTACTGACTAATAAAATGCGTCAGGTGGGTGGACTGCTCGTCTTAAAAAA
This sequence comes from Lutjanus campechanus, assembly GCA_027495735.1. Lineage (NCBI taxonomy): Eukaryota > Metazoa > Chordata > Actinopteri > Lutjaniformes > Lutjanidae > Lutjanus > Lutjanus campechanus. The sequence continues at coordinate 20,862 of JAJHUR010073274.1, forward strand.
CACAATGTCTCTGAAGTGAAATCTTGTTTTTTTTCTTGTCTTTTCCTTCTTAAAGTTTAAATATCCGCCACACTGACGTGTTGACTGTTTTTGATGGGCGTGATCTCATGTCCCATGTGATCGGACAATACCTGGGGTCCAGAGAGCGTTTCCAGGTTGTGTCTGGGGGGTCGGAGGTGACTATTCAGTTTCAGAGTGATCCAGATGATTCCAGTTTCATCCTGAGTCAGGGGTTCCTCATTCATTATCGTGGTAAGTACGGGTTGTGTTGAACCAACACATTTTTTATATTTAAAAGATGCAGTTAGCCAGTTGTAAATTTTAATCTCTTTCTGTGTTGTGCAGAGGTTGAACCAAATGACACCTGCCCTCCCCTCCCCCAAATTGAGTTTGGCTGGATCAGCTCGTCCCATACCTCCCCTGTTAGAGGCAGCGTGTTGACCTATCAGTGCCAACCGGGATATGACATCAGTGGCTCTGACATCATCACCTGTCAGTGGGACCTCTCCTGGAGCAGCAGTCCACCGACATGTGTTAAAGGTGAGACAAGTAGCGGGACATACCTTAAAGACTCCACACAAAAACCTCTGTCAGGGAATGGGATATATTTGTAATAACTAAAGAGTTTTTGAAGCATAGAAACTAATAAATGTGACCGTTGTATGCAAAAGTTATATCAAATGAAGAAGTTTGATGTTTTGTATTCAGTTAAAACTCTCAGTTAAAAAATCGTCACCTTGCTCTTCTCTCTATCCAGCAGGCCCCAAAATTAACACCAGCCACCAGCCAAATGCTGGTAATATATGCAAGTAGCTGGTAGATTTGCCTCACGCACCAGCCAAAAATAAATGGTGGCTGGTAAAATTTGAACATTCACTAGCAATTTGGCTGGTGGACAAAAAAATTAATTAATTTTGCACCCTGTAATATCTTGTCTTCGTCTTCTTCCTCTCCACTCTCCTACCTTGGAAAGACATTTGTGGTCATGTTGTGGATTCACTTGACGCTTGCTAGCTTCTGGCTGAGTGTTCCACAGCAGTTTGCTTTAAAGTTATTAAAAGAAGAAGAGTTATATGAAGCTGTCATCACAAGCAGCCCCCCCTCCTTCTTGGCCAAAACAAGCACAACCCAATTGAGACATCAACTTCTATTTCCTTTTGAGGTCCGTTTTAAACACACTGAAAAACAGGGACAGCTCCAGCCACGGAAAGACTACCAAAAACAGCAACTCTCCCAGGAACCTCTGGTTACCCTACCCTACCAGCACCAAAACCTATTTCAAGCAAAAATATTATTCGATACTCACAAGGAACTTTTTTTATTTATTCAAAGACATTTTACTCTCAGATTATGTGCATAGTTGTCATTGTCTTGTAATATGCTAGTTTTCCTTTGTTACCTTTTCCAGATTTTGGTCAGTTTGTAGTTTGAGCACACTGGTTTCTGCAGACTAATGAAGCCTGGTTGGTAATTAGTAACTGGCCTTAATGGGCCGGGCCGCTCTGCTGATGAAGAATGGTGGTGAGGCGTCCTGAGCATCTGGCCCATCTCACAGCACTGTAGAAAATGCTATATTGCTCTATATGCAAAGAGCCAAATTGAACATGCCACTCACATTTTACTGGCACCTGGTACTAACATGTTACTACAAGGTGCTGGTAAAAACAAAGGAAAATTTATTTTTAAGACAAGACAATAGCTGCATAATTTTTTTTATAATTGAATGATTATTTGAAAATTTAAAAAATCATAATACACATGCTCTAAGGCTCATTAACCACATTTTATCTCATTAATTCAAACCATATAAAAAACAAAGTGTTACAAAGGATGAACTTTTTCTTGACAGGCACTAACCTGTGGAGACTTTAGGACGTTCTCAGCCAAGAAATAGTCCAGCAAATAGCTCCTCCAAAAAGGCTAACACCACACACTTCTAGTGGTCATACGTGATGATTGAAAGGGATTATGTTCATATGAGTATAAGAAAATGTTCCATATGATGCCTTTAACTTTTGTCAAAAATGGTTTACACAGTCATCATCCATGTTGCTGTTGCACCTCTCTTCTTTGTATCAAACTATTTGTAATGAAGTCGAATGGCAGGATCAAGTTAAATGCTGTGCTTTGTGTCTCATTCTGTCCTTCACAGTCCAGCAGTGTCCTGATCCAGGAGAGGTGGTAAATGGAGCGCGCTCGGTGCGCCCTGAAGCAGGTTTCGCCGTTGGAACAGTCGTCCGTTTCTCTTGTAACCAGGGTTATCAGCTGGAAGGTCCCAGCCAAATCTCCTGCCACGGACGAGACACTGGAACCCCCAAATGGAGCGACCGCAGCCCAAAGTGTGTCTGTAAGTCCCTTTCCTGCACTCCGCTGTTAATGATGCTCATTCCTGCAAGTTTATAGATATCTGCAAATTCATGACTGTCCTGTGTGTGTTTCTTTGTGCCCTGAACAGTAAAATATGACCCGTGCCCGAACCCTGGTGTCCCCGACAATGGTTATCAAACCTTGTACAAGCACAGCTACCAGGCGGGAGAAACTCTGCGTTTCTTCTGTTATGAGGGCTACGAACTTATCGGGGAGGTCATTATCAGCTGTGTCCCCGGCCATCCCTCTCAGTGGAACAGCCCGCCGCCCTTCTGCAAAGGTAAAGGTTTCCATTGTCTCAGCATTTTTATATACTGGGGACTGGAGCACGCTGATTAATTCACAGCATTTAACTGTTCAAACAGATTAACATTTCAACATCACTGTGTTGACTGCATATACGCGCTAACGTGGGTGTGAGAGCGGTAGTAACACAAAGATAAAGATGAAAGTACAAGTACGGGCATCCCTCAAGTTTGATGAATCAGAGGAAACATGACAGATTCAGTTCTTCATTTACTGGGAGCCCTTTGGCCTGAACAAGCTGAGAAGCACCTGATTCAGCTGCTTTTTGCTAGAAGATGTGCGGCGAACCCTTTCTGTACTACACTCTTATATACTGCTCTGGACTGTCCAAGCATCTTTAAGATTAGATGCCTTTAACCATGTTTTATTTAAGTGTTGTCATGTTCTGATCTTATCATTATCCTAGTAACAGAATATAGATAAATATAAAAACGTGGTGATGAGATCTTGAAGGTGTAATTTATAATAATATATTGGATTTCTCTCTCTCTTATCTTTATGTCACACAGTGGCATATGAGGAGCTTTTGGATGATCACAAATTAGAAGGTGGGTTCTTTTCTCTTTCCCCTATTTCTGACGTGATTCAGATATTATTTCAGCCACCACATGTGGGGTTTGAAGTCCTTACTTTGGCACCATCTAGTGGTGGTATAATGAACAACACTTTGATAGACACTGCTGCAAATGTAAAAACGTGTCCTGCATTTTTGTACGCTGAAGCACTTGCGGCATACAACAGTTTTCTTTTTTCCAAACATTTCAGTGTACTTAACAAAAGGAATTAATTCATCTAGACAAAGTTATTCAAAAATAACTGGCGTACTAACAACGTTTCTCCAGATTTAGCAGCCTATTTTAAATCTATTTGACATTATAGATTAGGAACCAAACCAAGAAGCCATTGTGAACAGAAAATGTTGCGATGGATGAAAAAAAGCCTCTTTTTTTGTGACTTTTTGACTATTTCACAGTGTCCCAGTCATTCGAGCCGTCCCATCAGATCCTGAGTGAGAACA